>JAVXUO010002344.1:0-165785 GCA_033065855.1 Escallonia rubra | reverse complement strand
CTTGTTAAGAAAATTTGTAAAGTGTTGCTAAGGAAAGATGGTTCGGATGCCACGTAGAGATGCCACAAAGGATGCAGTCTGCGTCAGCTTCTAGGTAGACAAAATGGTAGACAGAAAGGATGGAGTAAGGGCTGAGAGCAAGGCTCCCCAGGCAGGTCGCGAGGGCTGGCAGCGCCGCGTCAATAGGGAGACGACGAACAGGGGCGACAGTCAACAGCCGACAGTCCACATCAAGGGTGCAGCGTCGATGATCCAACGTCAGGAGGTGGAATGTCTTTCTCTCACTAGAAATCCAGAGAGAATAGGTTTTAGAGAGAGAGTGAAATGTTGAAATGAGAGAGAGATCCTTGAATAAGCTCCAGAATCCACTATATATAGGCACAAATATGCGCGTGTCATCGACCGACACGTGTCGTCCTCCGGGAGTGACACGTCACCGTAGGGGGGTCCCGCAGTATTGATTGTCCGTCGGGTATGCCGGTCCCTGAGTTCGTGCCGCATTGCCCTTGCAGCGTCTCTGTGCCTGTCTGAGGAGACTGACCACACCGCGGTAGCATGGTCAGAGCAGCCCGTTGCCCCAGCCTCCAGTCCAAGCCCTTACTGAATCCCACGAGATGCGTCATGAGACGCGCAAAGATCCTGACAGCGGTGAGGGTTGCCCCTGCAGCCAACTGCCAGGCGTGCCGGACGCGATGCCCTCCGAGGACCTGCTCCCGTCCCGGAGTGACCCGCGATTCATTGTCCTGGCGATGTCGATGATCAATGGTGATATGAGCGCACATGCTCACAGCTCGATACTCAGAGTCCGTGGCGGGGGGTCCTTGTGCTGGAGTACTACGAGCGGAGCCCCCAGAAGCCCGTCGGTCGATTGTGCAGGCGAGGGATGGAGCCCCCGGTTGATTGAGAGGACGAAGGCCAGAGCCCGTCATTTTATTGAGCCAGCGAGGGCATTAGGGTTATGAGCCCGTCCCGCCGCGATTGAGACGGCGATGGCCATAAGCTTGAGAGCCCATCCCAGATGCGAGGGCCGGAGCCCCGTCGCTTCGATTGAGACGGCGATGGCCATAAGCTTGAGAGCCCATCCCGAATGCGAGGGCCAGAGCCCCGTCGCTTCGATTGAGACGGGGATGGCTATAAGCTTGAGAGCCCATCCCGGATGCGAGGGCCGGAGCCCCGTCGCTTCGATTGAGACGGCGATGATGAGCGTCGCGCTACTGAAGATAGCCGGTGAGTGTTGTGGGAGTGAGAAACCAGTCGTACAGCAAGTTCCCCCTTCACAGGGCCATGGAGGCCGACCCCTGCTTCATCAAAGAGGGTGGTGGCTGACCCCCTAGGGGTGGCCGACCCTCCTTCACCAAGGAAGGTGGTGTCCGACCCCTCCTTCACCAAGGAAGGTGGTGGACGACCCCTCTTTCACCAAGGAAGGTGGTGGCCGACCCCTCGAGGGGAGACACTTGAGCGCCGCTCGTTCATTCGGGGCATTACGCTCTGATCGAGCAGAGATGTCGAGCGATGTTGACAGTCAAATGGGTGACGTGTCATGCCACTAGGATCTCTTGGCGGGCCCCGGGGTGCGGTCCGAATAGGTTGTGAACATAAGCCCCCTGCTTGCGGGGTGCGCGGAGGGGCAACACGAGCAGGCGTCGCACGCATAGCGGATGAGAGAGAAAAAAAATGGAGCGCAAAGTAATTGAGAGGTGGCCCACCCCTATAAATAGTGAGAAAGGGCCAAAGTTTGCAAAGAAAGGCTCAGTTGTATTTTACACTAGAAAGAGAGAGAGAGAGAGAGAGAAGAGAGAAAAAAGGCGAAATGGTGAGAGAAGGGAAACAAGTGACCGAGGGGTCGGCGGGGTCGGTGGGGGTGGGGAGAAGGAAAGAAGGGAAGGGGGAAAAGGGAAGAAGAGAAAGGGGGGAGACCTCGGCGGGGAGAGGGGGGTCGTCGGAGGGAAGGGGGTCGGCCGCAAGGTGGGTCGGCGAATACCGGGGAAAGAAGGGAGAACAGAGGGGGAGGAAGGGAGAGAGAGGAGGGGGGTCGGCCGCACGAGGTGGGTCGGCCACCCGTGGTGGGTTGGCGGGGCATGGAAGGTCGGGGGGTGCTCGGCTGGTGGGGAAAAGAAGAAAGGCCGCAGAGGATAGGGGGTCGGCGGGGCCCAGGGGGTCGGCGGGGGAAGAGGGTCGGTGGGGGCAGGGGGTCAGCAGGGTCAAGGCCTACCGAGCCGGTGCCCGTTCTGAAAAAGTTGAAGCAGAAGGTGGTGGCGAAGCTGCAAGGTGGTGCGGCGAGCGCGGGGTGACCGCCTCGAGTTGTGACGACAGAGCCCGTTCCGGTGCCACCCACAGATGATGAGGCCGCAGCTGCATCTGCTGGTGAGACAGGGGTGCCGTTGGAGTTCGACGATGCATTGGTGAGGACATTTGATGCGGAGCCGAACAAGACGAACACAGTGCTGGGGGTGAAGGGGGTGGTACCGGCCATACCTGACCGGGAGTTGTGGAGGGAGCTAGCCATCCGGGTGGCTGATGGCGCGTTCACAGTGCCCTGGAGTGGTGTATCGATGGGCGAGGAGCCGCGAGTGTCGTCGCCATATGTGCGGGCGCCGAGTTGGGAGGAGGCGCCCGTGCCGTCGCCTAGGTACGTGCCGGGGCTGTTGGTGGAGCGGGAGGATATACCTTGGGCACCTGTAGTGTTCAAGGGTCGTGGTGCGATGCCGCTTAGATGGGACTACTGGTGTCGGCACATGATAGATTCGCCGCGGTGGGGTGCATTGTTGCAGACAATGGGATTGTGGCCGGCGGTGGACATTTCGGGGAGGGGACTGGAGCTGTACAGAGACACGTCGGGGATGACCCTGCTGTTGTCGAGGTGGAGCGCTCAGACGCACACATTTATGACGGAGTTTGGTGAGATCGGGCCCACATTACTAGATGTGATGATGCTGACAGGGCTGCCGATTAGTGGAGAGCTGGATGCGTGTGTGACGCGACTTACCGGGGAGGAACGCGTGTTGCAGACGCAGTTGCTGGACATGCTGTCAGGGACGAGGAATCATCGGAAGGGGACGTATGGCGGGTGGCTGCGACTATTTTATAGTATGGCGCAGTCGAGGTCGAGCCAGAGATCGAGCAGTGGGATGTATTTTGTGATGGGGCCATACCACAACGATGAGCGATATGAGATGGTGGCCTTCCTGGCGATGTTTCTGTCGAGGTAAAGATTGCACTTTCCGTTGCTTGTACGTGTATTCATATAATTGTATTGTATACTTGACATAAGAAATTGTTGTGTGTTTGCAGATATGTGTTCGAGGGAACGCCAGAGGATGGTATTTCTCCGAGGGTGATTCCTTTGGCGATTCGGATGGCACAGGGAAAGAGCGTCGGGTTGGCTTCTGTTTATCTGGGCAACATGTTTTCGCGGCTGGATCAGTTCGTGAATGACGTGAAGCGGTTGCATGGACGGTACCAGGTGGTGACATATGTGGACTGGATATTCCTGCAGAGGTACCTGTATGAGTGCTTCCCCGACTATCGCGCCGGCTGACTACCCGCGAGAGCATCCGGTTCCGACGATGAGGAGGGTGACGCACGAGGGCAGGTCGCGTGAGGTGGCGATGTGGACTAGTGGTAGCCGTGCGTTTGCATGGGCGGGGATCAAGAGGCCTAATTTCCCGTTATCACGACTGCTAGACTCATGTGAGGCATACTTGGTGCGGCCGTACAGGGATATGCACCCGTCATATGGAGTACCCCCTGGGTGCACGGACAGGAGGTGACGAGGGACTTGACCAGGAGGGGTGGATTGGCGCCGGCAGATGTTGCGTTGTTGGTAGCGTATTTCCCGGGGTGGCTGCCAGTGATGACGGATGATGGGGGGAAGCCCGCGGAGAACTTGTATTACGTGGCCCGCTATTGCCCGGATCGACTATCGCGGGCGTTCGGTTATGATTTGGAGCCGCCGTGTGGGTATCGCAGCCCGTGGAGCGTGGCGACCGCGTTTAGGTATTCGCGGTATGACAGGATTCGTGACTGGCCGACACCGGTGACGGAGTGGAGGCGGCCAGGGATAGCGGCTATAGGGGCAGTGACCGTAGAGTATGCCCAGTGGTGGGAGCGACTGCGGGGGAGTTAGGCGGAGTGGTTAGCATAGCCATCCGGCTAACGTCGCATGGTGGACGTGTTTGCATGCGACCGGGCGTTGAGCTTGATATCGATGACAGCTGCGAGGCAGGCCGGCATGTTGGCGTTGGTGGCGAGGAATGCAGCGGCGGGCCCCGGGAAAGATTCAGATGCGGAGCAGGAAGAAGAAGGCGAGGGATCTGAGGAGGACGTCCCGGAGGAGGAGCATGAGGAGGGGCCGGTAGTCACGGCACCGCGTGTACCAGGGGCCGGGAAGGGGCCTCTTTCGGTACTTCGGTTGGGCATGATTGAGAGTGCTCGCCAGGCGAGTGCAGGCGCATCGAGCTCACGGTTAACAGGGTTGAAGAAGCCGCGAGAGGCCTCGAAGGAGCCAGCGTTCGAGGTAAATCTTGTGATAGTCACGTCTTGATTAAGCCTTACTTGTTGATATCAGATATAAAACAAAGCTTATGTACTGACAATTCTTTGTTGACAGGAACATTGGGAGCAGGCGGTGGAGGAAGCCGATGATGCTGGTATGATTGCTACGGTGGAAGAGGCGGAGGCGGTGGAGGCGAGCGAGCTGGCAGACTGGGATGGACCGGCGGTGGCTGGTACATCGGGTGTTGATGTGAGCGGTAGGGTGAGTCTGCTGCCGAGTGCCGAGGAGAGAGTGGAGGACGCGTATGGTGGTTCGGTTGACGAGTCGCTGATGTTTGACGCGAGCGGCTACTGGTGGCCATGGACAGCGACGGAGACTACTGTGGTCGAGCGGGAGGATCCGGTGACGTTGGAGCCGGCGGTGGTGGCCCCGGTTCCGGTTCAGGAGGTAGAGGTCCCAGTGCAGTCAGTGCAGTCGGTCGCAGGAGCGTCGTCGGGGTCAGCTACAGAGGCGAGTGCGACGCTGATGGCGATGCATTCGATGACCGCTGGTGTTCAGGTTGCGGGGGGAGTGCGGGAGAGGCCCGCGATGGTGATGAGCGGCACAGGTGGAGAGGCGAGTAGGGGATCGTCGAGTGGCCAGACTGACGGAGTAGCGTAGGAGAACCTTCAGTTGCCGCCTGAGACAGTGCGTCGGTTGGAGTTGGTGAAGGCGGCGTACCCGCAGACATTCGATAGAGTGACTGTGACGAACCCGATTCTGCAGAGATGGGTGTACTCGGGGTTCGGGGAGTGGTTGCTGCCTCTTGCGAGTGTTTTCGCGGCGAGTTGGACGACAGAGCTTGTTGAGCGAGCGGTGAAAGAGTCCGCGGCATTCACCTCGCTAGGAGTTAGATTGGTTGGCCGAGTTCTTGAGATCGCGGATCGATGGTGGAGGCATAGGTGAGAGGATGGCCGTGGTATGCATGGAGGAGGTATTGCTTGAGAGGCGACGCGCAGGGTTGGAGGCAGAGCGGTCAGAGATCAACGGCGAGTTGGTCGTGATTGATAGAGAGGTGGCAGAGATTGAGAGGCAGTTGTCTGGCCTGCAGAGACGTCTGAGTGATCTCCAGAGGCGACAGGTGGATGCGGAGGTGCGAGAGGCACGAGCGTCTGAGGCGGGATGGTCAGCACTGCAGGTTCAGCGCCAGTCATTACAGGCGTTGAACTCACATCCGATAGTAGCGCTATTATCTAGTTTTCTGTAGGTTGATCATAGATTTGATGTCTAGGTAGTGCTCGATAGCGGCCGAAAACCTCTTATGCAGTTATATATATATATATATTGCCAGTACACGAAGTGAGATTGCATGTTGCCTTGTTAATATCTGTCGTCAATGTATGACATGAGCGTTGGATGTTGTGACTATTTGTTGCGTCTGCTGGTGTTCCCACCCCCCCCCCCTTGGTTTCTTCTTCTTGCTGTTATATATATAAATAAAAAAAAAAGTTTTTCGTCGAGGGCAAACACTTGATAATCAGAAATAAATGCAAAAGCATAGGTTAAGCAAAGATGTATGGAGCGCAAAGACTGTATATTGATAGTGCCTGGATCAAAGAAGCGTCATTACACAAAAGGGGGGCTCATAATAAGCAATAGAAAGTACAAGCAAGTACATGTATGAATATACACAAAATGCCACATGGAGTATGCTGACTACAAGTAGTGGTCCGGAGGGTGGGGGTAGGGAACAAGCTGCGAACTGATCATGCGTAGTACTTCTTTAGGTAGCGACCGTTGACAGGTGCGGTAAGTTGTCCGTCATCTGGGTTGAGCAGGAGGTAGGAGCCATTGCTTCTGGCCGCATGTATTTCAAATGGCCCCTCCCAGTAGGGTGTGAACTTGGGAGCCGATTGGTTGGCCCGAACATGTTTGGCGGCTTGAAGGACAAGGTCTCCTTCTGTGAATGAGCGAGGTTTGACAGTCTTTTCATAAGCGTTGACAAGCTTTTCATGGTATTTTTTCATTCGACGCAAGGCGTTGGCCTTTTTTTCATCAAGGCCCTCGAGTGCCACCATTCTGGTTTCTTCCTCCTCGAGACCGCTGCTGAGGGATAGTCGTGCCGAGGCGACTGCAACCTCGGCAGGCACTACATATTCGTCTCCGTAGACAAGAGAGAAGGGCATGGCCTTCGTAGCTGTGTGTCCAGAAGTTCTGTAAGCCCAAAGGGCATGACTTAGCTTTTCATACCAGGAGTTGTTCGCGTCATGGACCATGCGTGACAAGACACGCAATAGAGTTTTATTGGAGGCTTCAGCTTGACTGTTGCCTTGCGGGTAATACGGAGTTGATGTGGCGTGATTGATGTCATCCGCTTCGGTGAGAGTTCGAACATCCCGATTGATGAATGGTGTGCCGTTGTCAGAGATAATACACCGTGGGATGCCGAAGCGACATATGATGTGATCGCGCAAGAAGTTGGCAATGGCACCCCCCGTGGCTTTGTGCAAAGGTATGGCTTCGACCTACTTCGTGAAACGCTCCGTCGCGACCATGATCAAAATGTGACCCTTTGATGGCGGATGTATGGGACCGATAAGGTCAAGAGCCCAAGAATGAAACGGCCAAGGGGCCACGATCATACGAAGGTCGGATGCTGGCATGTGCATTCTGTTAGCATGCCTCTGGCATGGTTGGCAGTGTCGGACATGCGAGATGGCGTCAGATTCCATAGTCGGCCAGTAGTACCCAAACCTGAGCAGCTCTGCATACAACTTTTGAGAGCCTTGATGCTCGCCACAAGCACCGTTGTGCACTTCATTGAGCACCTCGATTGCTTGGGCACCCTGTAGGCATCGCAGGGTACGCCCCAAAAATCCCTTGCGAAATAACTCGCCTTCCGTCTCAAAATACTTGACCGATTTACGCTTGATAGATCGTGCTGAGCCGCGGTCGGGTGGCAGTAGTCCATGGGATAGATACTGCAAGAAAGGCTGGTGCCAGTCACCCCCGACATTGACTACAAGAGCTTCTGTATTGTCTGGTGCATATAGGCATTCCGAACAGCCCTGCTGTATATCCGAAGCATCCTTGGCCATGGATAGCCAAAAGAGACCCATTCACTGGAGACGACGGTAGAGTGCTGGTCCGTCGAGGCCGCAACACTTTTGATGTCCGTATTGTAACTTGTGTTTTGCTTCTACCGTGGCCAAACATCGGGCCAGAGTTCCTTCGAGACATCGCCTGTACAAGACGTCTCCCAACATTAAGAAATTCGTGAGGGTGGAGACGGAAGTGAGTGACGGTGCCCTAAGCTGGTCGACAATCGGCTGCCTCCAATCGTCGGTCGTGGTGTCTTTCGGTACTAAGTTCAACACTGTGCATGGTAATGTCCTATTGATAACGGCTAGCATGCGCTGCTCACCATCAATGTCTATTTTGGATGCAATCGTGGCTAAGCTGTCCGCATGTCGATTGTGGCACCTGTTGTGATGTTCATATTGGACATGGCCAAGCCGTCCCTCCAAGTGTTGTACCAGAGCACGATAAGGTGCTAAGGCTGGCTCTTTGACCGCGAACTCCCCGTTGGCCTGCTTCATGATCAAGTTGGAGTCCCCTTTTATACATAATGACTTAGCCCCCATGCTGATGGCCAGCATGAGACCGATAACGAGGGCCTCGTACTCAGCCTCATTGTTAGATATCGGGAATGCAAGCTTGAAGTATAGGGATGTGGTGACACCCTCTGGGTTCCGAAGGACAATGCCGGCACCTCCTTGCCGGAGAAGAGCTCCATTGGGCCCCTTGCTAGTGGCTGAGCCGTCAAACTCAAGTGTCCATAATTCATTGATGTCAGAGAACAGGGCCGTCTCTTCCCCTGGCAGTTGCTGTGAAGTTGGTTCATATTGTTGGCGCGGGAAGAAAGCCAGGAGGTCTGCAAGTGCCTGGCTTCGTAAAGCCGTAGGATTTTTTATGGAGAGGCCGAACTCGGCCAACAGTAATAACCAACGAGTAAGTCGACCCGATAGGGCGGGGCGCGTGAGCATGTATCGTAGTGGGTCAGCCTTGGTGACAAGTGTAATCTGGTGTGACAGGAAATAATGCCTGAATTTCTGCGAGGCATAAACTAAGGCAAAGCAGTGTTTCTCGAGCTCGGAGTAATTGGCCTCAAGGCCCCTGATTGATCGACTGAGATAATAAACCGGGCGCTCCACACCATCCACCTCTTGGGCGAGTAATGCCCCTATGGACCTGGGTGTGGAGGTGAGATAAAGCAACAGTGGGATACCCCACCGCGGTACTACCATAGTCTGCGGTGACATGAGGACCGCCTTGATCTGTTTGAATGCTTGTTGTTGGGGTGCACCCCAACTCCACAGTGCGCTCTTGCGCGTCAAGTGCTGGAAGGGCGTGGTGAGTTCGGCCAAGGCAGGGATGAATCGTCGGAGGTAAGAGACCTTGCCGAGGAAGCTCTTTAGTTGTTTGGTGTTCTTGGGTGGTGGTATTTCTTGAATAGAAGCGGCCTTAGTGGGGTCAACGTCAATGCTCTGTCGACTGACCAAAAAGCCGAGGAATTTGCCGGACGAAACTCCGAAGGCACACTTGAGCGGGTTCATCCGCATGTTGTACTGGCGGCACCGGTCGAAGACTGCTCGAAGGTCCACAAGATGCTCGCCCTCCTTCTTGAACTTGATAATGAGATCGTCAACATAATCTTCCACTGTACGGTGTATCATGTCGTGGAAGATAGCTGTCATGGCCCTCTGATAGGTAGCACCCGCATTCTTGAGACCGAAGGGCATGACCCTCCAACAAAAGTTACCTATTGGGGTTCGAAAAGCTGTCTTAGCACAGTCATCTGGGTTCATCCGAATCTGGTTGTAGCCGGCAAAGCCGTCCATGAAAGACAAAGTCTCGTGTCTGACGGCAGCGTCTGTGAGCATGTCAATATTGGGTAGTGGAAATTCATCCTTAGGGCAAGCCTTGTTCAGATCGCGGAAGTCAATACAGATGCGGACTTGTCCACTCTTCTTTTGTACAGGAACAACATTGGCCAACCAGATAGGATGAGTGATGGGTTCGATGAAGCCAGCCTGCAGAAGTCGTTCGATCTCTTGCTTGATTTTTATTTCAAGTTCAGGGCGGAAGGACCGGGGATGCTGTCGAACCGGGCTGAACCCGTTAGCAATGTTAAGATAGTGCGTCACCAAGGCAGGATCTAATCTGGGCATTTCGTTGTAACTCCATGCCAACACATCGCGATATTCACGGAGGAGGGCAACCAGTCCCTCTCTCCGGCCCGGTGCGAGTTTCGTGCCGATGTAGGTCAATCGAGGTTCCTCGCCCGGACCTGCCAGGTTAATTTTTTCAAGATCTTCGGCCTGTGGTCGAGGGCTGTCTTTGTAGCAGGGCGGGGCAGCGCCCGGGGTGAGCTCGTGATCTGGCGGACAATGCTTGACAGTACAACACCATTCTGTCCTTGCAGGTAGGTCTGGGTCGAGGCGGCCAGGAGGCGGACCTCCCGGAGCCCCTAGACACCGTCATAACTGGTAGATCACTCTTCCGTCCTTAATGACGCGCTGGAAGGTGGCTTCGTACTTGTGTTTCTTGGACTTGGGGGATAAGGGTGGTGAATCGGTCATGGTAACAGGCGGTACTATCGAGGTCGATGCTTTGCCTCTGTTGCTCTTCTTGGATTTAAACTTGGGCTTGGCGGGCTTGTTCCCACTCAGCTCGGCCCAATCAGGGAGTTTGGTAGAGTGGATGTGAGTAGCATTCTCACTATCTGCAGTAAGTTCGATGAAGAAGGAGGCCTCGGCGAAGTAAGACTCGGTGCATTCAAAAGGGGCCCTGGTGGCGGGGATGGTTACTGCTACCTCATGTCCTGCAGGACCGGCCACCAGTTTCATACACTAGTGGTACGTCGAGGGAACAGCCTTGTTGGTATGAATCCACGGTCGCCCAAGTAGGAGGTGGAATGAGGACTCGCTGTCAATCACATGGAATGTGGTGTCACGACGGACGGTTCCGACCATAAGGTCGATGGTGATGTGACCAAAGGTAGACTGAGGGCCTTGTCCAAAACCAGTAATCTTGATGGGGTCACGGATGATCTTTCTTGGCGATATGCCGGCCCGCTGCAAAGTGATGAGTGGGATGATGTTGATCAAGGCGCTGCAATCTACTAAGGCGCGGCGGAAGCTGGTGCCGTTAACAGTGCACTCGAGGTACAGTGGCCGGTTATGGTGCTCAACTGTTGGCGAGTTCTCGTCCGAAAATATAAATGCAGTTAAAGGGACATGTCTGAGCTCGGCCTGGGCAGCGAAGCACTCGTGCCAGAGGCCCGTGGTGATCTCGATCAAGCAATCCGAGAGGTAAGTCCATGCTGCGGGTGAAAACCACATTTCAACAAAGAAGGCTTTGATCTTTGTCATTTGTCCAGCCGAGGACACTGGCTGGGGCGCAGATGGTACGCAAGTTGTAATCATAGGCGAGACTTCCGTAAAAGCTTCGGGGACAAGCGGCTCGACATAATCGGTAACAACCATGAGTACCTGATGCTCGTGGTTATTGCTGTCATGGTTTAGGTACAGCTCTTTCCGTACATCACGATTCTTTTGCAACTGCAGGTCGCCCGACGCGATCTTTCTTGCAAAGATGGACCGCAATGCATTGCAATCCTGGAGAGAGTGGCCAAGGGCTTGGTAGTAGGGGCAATAGTTGGGCCTGGTCCTTTCTTCGTCTGTGATGGGGACCCGCACAGGCGACAGTCGGAAGTTATTGTCATTGGCAACCCACTCTGTCAAGAGTTGCTTCACCGTATTCAAATTACATGGAAAAGCAGGCGGGGTCTCTCGTTGTTTCCGTTTGTCAGGGCATTGATCCCTATCAGGGGAACTAACGCTTGAAGCCGGAGTCACTACTGACGTTGCTATTGTTAGTGCTGGTGCTGTTGCGCTGTGTGCTGGATGTGTCTACTGAGGCCAGCAGTGCATTATGTGGTCGAGGCCTCCATGGTTTAACAGGCCCGACCGTTTCGTAAGTACGTCGTGCCGCTTCTTTAAGGTGTCCCCATGACTTCAACTGCAAGTTCTCAAGGTGCACCCGGTAGACATCATTCATGTTCTTGATGCATATGGGCACCAACGTCTCATCCTTACTGAAGTCTGTACACTCGAGACACTTAAGATGGAAACGGTGCACATATTTGGTCAAGTCTTCGCCGGGAGCCTGGCGGATGCTGGCGATGTCGACTATGGTGACGCGCTCAGCTTCATAGTGGAACTTGTCCATGAAGAGTCGGACCATCTCGTTCCATGAATGGACTGTTCCCGCAGGGATCTGATGGTACCAAGCATAGGCCAAGCCTGTGAGGGACTTGTGAAATTCCCTCAGTTTCAAACTATCGCCCGGTTCGTACTGCTTCAACAAACCGGCGAATCTGGTTAGGTGCTCACGGGTGTTGCCTTCACGTCCGTTAAAGAGCACGAAAGTAGGTTGCTTATACTTGAGCGGGTAGGGGATGATGGCTATCTCGTCAGCATATGGCGCGTGGCCTGTCAATTGGTCCTATAAGCCGTGCCTAGATTGGTGTGACAGTCGTCTAAGGAGTGCATTAAAGTTAGCCTTGGAAACAAAGTGGGAAGGCAGCTCTTCCTGGCTGGCTAAAGGTTGATGGTCGGTCGGTATTCCACGAGCCCCGGAGTCCCCTGATGGTGCAACTTGGTGGGCAGGAGCGGTTGAAGGGCGATACACAGCGGGTGTTGATGCGGGCAAGTGGGGAGTGGCATGGGTGGTCGGACGAGACATGTCCACCCCTTGGCCGGTCAGTTGATGCTGCTCCACCGGGTAGGGGTTAGGCTCCATCTCAATGGACTCGTGAGTCTCCGAAGAGCTCCTGGCCAGCACATGTTGAGGCATAGCAGTAGGGGAGACTTGTTGCAATACTGGCCCAAGATTCGGCTGAAGTCTGTGCGGCGGCATTGCGGGGCGCAGCGTGTCAGCTACGGGCGGGGAAGATGTCGCGAGTCCTACCGCCAGGGGTTTGGAGGGTTGAGGCGGCGGTGGTTGTGACACTGGGGCCTGGGCAACGTCAGGGGACGGCCCAGGTCATGCAGGCTGGACCGGCAGAACAATCTGCTGCGAGGCCATCGCCTGTATGGATTTTTGCATTTCCAATATGGCGGCCATGAGTGAAGCTTGAGAGTCTTGTATGCTGGCTATGGTGGGGGTGAACTGCTGGATGGCCGCGTTGACTGCCACTTGCACGTCAGGTGCGGGAGGGTCTTGGGTGCGTACAGCGCTAGTCCCTTCTTTGTCGTCAAAGTGATGCTCCTCTCGAATGGTAGGGTTGAGGTCTTGGCTGGCTACCCTGGTAGCTTTCCGTTGTACAGGCACAGGTCGCTCGTGTGTGGCAGACTGCAACACGATGCTCACATCCCCAGCGGAGTCGCCAAATGTTGCCAAGGAAAGATGGTTCGGATGCCACATAGAGGTGCCACAAAGGATGCAGTCTGCGTCAGCTTCCAGGTAGACAAAGTGGTAGACAGCAAGGATAGAGTAAGGGCTGAGAACAAGGCTCCCCAGGCAGGTCGCGAGGGCTGGCAGCGCCGCGTCAACAGGGAGACGACGAACAGGGGCGACAGTCAACAGCCGACAGTCCACGTCAAGGGTGCAGCGTCGATGATCCAACGTCAGGAGGTGGAATGTCTTTCTCTCACTAGAAATCCAGAGAGAATAGGTTTTAGAGAGAGAAAGTGAAATGTTGAAATGAGAGAGAGATCCTTGAATAAGCTCAAGAATCCACTATATATAGGCACAAATATGCGCGTGTCATCGGCCGACACGTGTCGTCCTCCGGGAGTGACACGTCACCGTAGAGGGGTCCCGCAGTATTGATTGTCCATCGGATATGCCGGTCCCTGAGTTCGTGCCGCCCTGCCCTTGCAGCGTCCCTCTGCTTGTCTGAGGAAACTGACCACACCGCGGTAGCATGGTCAGAGCAGCCCGTTGCCCCAGCCTCCAGTCCAAGCCTTTACTGAATCCCACGAGATGCGTCATGAGACGCGCAGAGATCCTGGCAGCGGTAAGGGCTGCCCCTGTAACCAACTGCCAGGCGTGCCGGACGCGATGCCCTCCGAGGACCTGCTCCCGTCCCGGAGTGACCCGCGGTTCATTGTCCTGGCGATGTCGATGATCAATGGTGATATGAGCGCACATGCTCACAGCTCGATACTCAGAGTCCGTGGCAGGGGGTCCTCGTGCTGGAGTACTACGTGCGGAGCCCCCAGAAGCCCGTAGGTCGATTGTGCAGGCTAGGGCTGGAGCCCCCGGTTGATTGAGCGGACGAAGGCCGGAGCCCGTCATTTGATTGAGCCAGCGAGGGCATTAGGGTTGCGAGCCCGTCCCGCCGCAAGGGCCGGAGCCCCCCGTCATTTCGATTGAGTCGGCGAGGGCTTAAGGGTTGCGAGCATGTCCCGCCGCAAGGGCCGGAGCCCCGTCGCTTCGATTGAGACGGCGATGGCCATAAGCTTGAGAGCCCATCCCGGATGCGAGGGCCGGAGCCCCGTCGCTTCGATTGAGACGGCGATGGCCATAAGCTTGAGAGCCCATCCCGGATGCGAGGGCCGGAGCCCCGTCGCTTCGATTGAGACGGCGATGGCCATAAGCTTGAGAGCCCATCCCGGATGCGAGGGTCGGATCCCCGTCACTTTGATTGAGACGGCGATGATGAGCGTCGCGCTACTGAAGATAGCCGGTGAGTGTTGTGGGAGTGAGAAACCAGTCGTACAGCAAGTTCCCCCCTTCACAGGGCCATGGAGGCCGAGCCCTGCTTCATCAAAGAGGGTGGTGGCCGACCCCCTAGGGGTGGCCGACCCTCCTTCACCAAGGAAGGTGGAGGCCGACCCCCTATGGGTGGCCGACCCCTCCTTCACCAAGGAAGATGGTGGCCGACCCCCTAGGGGTGGCCAACCCCAAAGGGGTGGCCGACCCCTCGAGGGGAGACACTTGAGCGCCGCTCGTTCATTCGGGGCATTGCACTCTGACCGAGCAGAGATGTCGAGCGATGTTGACCGTCAAATGGGTGACGTGTCATGCCACTAGGATCTCTTGGCGGGCCCCGGGGTGCGGTCCGAATAGGTTGTGAACAAAAAGTCACCTCACTTTTTCACAACTTTTCAAAAGAAATCCACCTTTCACTAAGTTTTAATCTCAAAACCCCTCAAAATTTAATTTTCCCATTATATGAAGATCATCAGTTGTATGGTATAATAACATTCTGATCTTACATTGATCTAAATAGTTACGACTATCGAGATCATGCAACACTTCCACAATCTTCGGTGGATATCTGATTCGCATTTCATGGCTTAACGTGCTTCTTCACAGCCACAAGGCTAATCCCATGCATCACACTCTAACAAACTGTTTCATAATTGTGGCTGTGTATCATAGTTTTACAAATGTTTACGTAACATTTAACTCATAACAACAATTAAAACACTAATAGTTAATAGTGAACTTCTGGTGATATTGTTAAAATAACTTTTAAGTTAAAATCAAATCAAACAACTAGAAAATCATCTGAAATGCTCAATATCATTGACATGTACATTTAGATGGGAGTAACACCCAAGATGACTTCCCACAGCATTTGAAGTAATGAGCAGAGCCTTGTTCATAAAACCCTTGCTGCTAGACTGTGAGTTTTTTAAAGTGTTCTCTCTAAGTTTTTCTCAGCCGCCGCCCCTTCCTCTTTCAGCTTCCATGGTTGCTAGGCAGGAAGGGGAGGCCCCCCATGTGACCATTTTCCTTCTTGTCCTTTATATCTCCTCCTCCCCCCCCCCCCCTCTCGGCACCCCACCCAGCCGATTCCCAACACCCAACACCCAACACCCACCACCCTATGGAGGAACCATGTGGGAACTAGGGGGCTAGTGCACCCCCTGACCCATGAAATCCTGAGAAATTTTTTTTATTTACCTTTGCATCTCCTTTCCACACCCCAAAAAAGTCTGCAATCTGCGACTCTGGCCGACTCTCTCTCTCTCTCTGTCTCCTCTCTACGACTCACCCACCACCAGCCATCTCTCTCTATCTCTCTCTCTCTGTCTCCTCTCTACGACTCACCCACCACCAGCCATCTCTCTCTCTCTCTCTCTCTATATATATATGACTCACCCACCACCAGACGGCTGTGACGCCGGTGACGGCCCCTGCCGAGCAGATCAGATCTGGAATGATCTGCAATAAACCCACCTCACCGAGACAACGAAGGCAATGGACGACGGGCGGACGGATGGTGACCAGTCGATTCGTTCAGATTTGAAAATTTTCTTGAGCTGTGCGCTTGTGCAGCCTGTGCTCAAGACTCAGCGAGGCGGCGACGGGGATGACTCTGCCGGCATTTCACGTTGCAAGCCTTTGCTCTACCGGCGACGGCGCTCAACTAGAGTTGTCATTTGGGCCGGGGGCCCCGCGGGTCGGCCCGTTTTGGCCCGTTTTTGGCCCGGGCTGGCCCGGCCCTCCAAATGAACAGTAGAAGCCCAAAAAAGGGGGCCAAGGGCCTGGGCTTGGACCAGGCCGCGATATGGATCAAAAATGGCCCGGCCCGGCCCGATTTGGCCCGGGTGGCCCGGGTACGGCCCGGATTCGGCCCGGGTTTGGCCCTGGTTTGGCCCGGGCTTTTTGGCCCGGCGGCTGGCCCGGTTTCTGGCCCGTTTTTGGCCCCACTTGTTTTTTGAAAATCTACTTTTCCCCCCCTTTCTTCCACCCCTTTTCCAAAATTCCACTTTTACCCCCCCAACAGCTATATAACGGCTAGTTTGGGGGGTATTTTAGTCTAACCAATTTCTTTCACTCCTTTAGACTTTTACACTCCCCAACAACTATAAACGGATAGTTTGTAGGGGTATTTTGGTCTTTTGTGAAGTTTCTAAAATCTATAAATTCACACCATTTCTCTCTAATTTTTCACACCAATCTTCTTTCTCTCTTCTTACTCTCACAACAAGCTTTGCTACTATTTTCCTCTCCAATTACTACTCTTGCTAATTACTACTAATTAGTATTCTTGTTATTTACTAATTGCAAATTTCTTTCTACTCTTGCTAATTACTACACTAGTCTTGCTAAATTTTTTTTTTAATTACTAACACTCTAATATTTGTTACTCGTTCATTCTTTTAATTGTTATTTCTTATTACTACTCTTATACTTGTGTATTTAGTTACTCTTACAAAGTTTAGCGTGAAATATGGCTGGATTATTGAAGAAAATGAGGCGTGCATCGTCATCACGAAAAACGTCATCATCGTCGCAAGCACCACCACCAGCACAAGCGCCAGCGCCACGGCCAGCACAAACACCAGTCCAAGCACCAACACAACCATTCGTTCCTGGACGAATGAGTACAGGCTGTATGATAGATACCCAAGCCAATTGGGAGTTCAATCAAAACATTCCAGATTTTACATACACGCCTGATGAAGACCCCCCGCATTATAGTCAAGGACGCAGCTCGGTTGGCAAAGCTACTACTCCGTGGCCTAATCTCAACCCTACCTCCAGTCATGATGAAGAAGGGCCGAGCAATGCCTCCGGTAACGTTCCAGACGTCCAAAGGGGGAAAAAAAAGAAAGCCGAGTGTTGGAATCATTTCGACGAAGTTACGGTGGACGGCATCCGAAAAGCTCGATGTAAGTACTGTCTTAAATTATTTTCGGCTGGTAGTGGTAATGGACATCTTAACAGGCATTACCCTCAGTGTGCACCTCGACAAGGCCACGTCGAACCTACCCAAACCCAGTTATCTTTTGACGGTAGGTTATTTGTCTATAATCAGCGAGAGCAAAGAGACGGTCTCGCTGAATTTGTTATTCACGATGAACAACCCTTTTCTTTTGCCGATAATCCAAGGCACTCTAGATATATGAACTCCTACGTTCAACCTTTGTACAAAAAGGTTCATAGAAACACAACGAGGTCCGATGCACTCCGTCAGTACAAGGCTGCCAAAGCACGCCTTATCGATTATTTCGATAAATTTGACGGTAAAGTTAGTCTTACTTCTGATATTTGGCAATCTCCTTATACTTTTGTTAGTTATTCTTGTGTGACCGCTCATTGGATTGATGCAGATTGGGTTATGCACAAGAGAATCATCGCTTTCGAGCACTTCCCTTATCCGCACGATGGAATGAATATTGCTACTCTTATATTACAAGCATGCACAACATTTAAAATTCTTAATAAGATTATGAGTGTTAGTTTTGATAATGCTTCTAACAATAAAGTTGCTGTTGCGGCTTTAAAGGAGACGCTTCAACCTGTACTTCAGGGTGAATTATTTCATACACGCTGTGTTTGCCACATTATTAATTTAATTGTTCAAGATGGTTTAGCTGCTGCAGGAGATATTCTTCAGAAAATTAGGGGTATGACAGCGTATGTCAATAGCTCGAGTCCGAGAACACAACAATTTAAAGCGTTGTGTGTTCAATATAATATGCCTCGCAAGAGAGCAGTTACAGATGTGGTCCACAGGTGGAACTCTACGTACCACATGCTTTTACACATTCTGGCATACCGAGAAGTCTATACGCATTTTCTACTAACCCAGTTCCCATCCGGCTTGCCAACTCAAGAGGAATGGCAGATGGCCATATACCTAGCTGAATTTTTGGAGGTATTCTACACGTCTACCAATTTATTGTCTGGTACGTACTATCCTACCTCTCCTCTCGCTTTAATAGAAATTCTGAAGATGGCTACAATGCTAACAAAATGGAGATATATAGGACCATTTAAGGATATAGTAAAAGTGATGGATGCAAAGTTCAATAAATATTGGAAGAAACTGCCTGCTATTTTTACTGTTGCTACTTGTTTAGATCCTAGGTTAAAGTTGCATGGCGTGAACGCCTCGATACAGGAGATATCGAAATTAATGTGCTACAAAGCAGATGACACAACCGCACTCACAGCGAAAGTGAGCGGGAGGTTTGAGGACTTGTTCAACCTCTATCGTAATTCTGCTGACATGCGCGGCCGAGCTACATCATCATCAACTGCTGAGAGGTATTATGCGCCATACCTTCAAGGCTTTGAACATCTAGTAGCAAGACAACTACCAGGTGAAGGTACTTCTAATTCGGGAGGTTCGTATAATTTTTCCTCTTTTAATGAGATTGGTGTATATGCAAATACTGATCATTATTCTGATTTATCAAGGCAAGAACAGGTTAATTTTAACTTGTTAAATTTTTGGAAACAAAATCAAAACATGTATAAAACTTTATCCCAAATTGCACGGGATGTACTGCCAGTGCAAGCCTCCACGGTTGCTTCAGAGTCGGCATTTTCAGCAAGCGGGAGGGTTTTGGATGACAGGAGGAGTCGTCTTAACCCCGAGTCGCTCGAGCTATGTGTATGTTGGAAGGATTATCTTGATGCGAAATACCGCGAGCAAGATAAACCGATTGATGATAGGAAGAGCAGTGACTCGGATATTGAAGCACTTCCAGATGATTATGTAATTTGTTTTTATTTTCCTCTTTTCATCCTTTTGGTTGACGCTGCAGATTTCTTGATCTTTGATTGCTGATATTTTGGATAGACATAATTATTATTTTGATGGTTAGAGTTTTAGGAATAATTTTTTTTCATATATATAAAATAAATTTTTACAAGCAAAAAATATATATTTTCGTATATATAAAAAAATAGGTAACTTCGCCTGTTTGTTTACAAGCAGCCGGTCCCAAGCCCGGATAAAAGGAGGAGGGCCTATGCACATTTATTATTTTTCTATGTAAATTGTTATGTGTTAAAATTGAATAACATGATAAAAAAAAAAAAGGGGCCTAGGCCCGGCCCAAGCCCGGCCCTAAATATTGGGCTTAGGGCCTGGGCCTGGACCAGGCCTAGGATTCACTGCGCCAGGCCCGGCCCGGCCCGGCCCGTTTTTCCCCTCCCTCGGCCCGGCCCGTTTGCAGGCCCGATGGGCTTGGGCTGGGCCGGCCCAAGCCCGGCCCTTTGACATCACTACGCTCAACAATGAATAGTCTTAATTTCTTGAATTTGGGCCTCAAATTTTGAGATAAGCATTTGCTTGGCAGTCTGATTCTATTTTAATTTCATAATCTGATTCTATTTTAATTTCATAATCTGATTCTATTTTAATTTCAAGCAGATTGGTTTTCTTGAATTTGAGCCTCTTTCTTCCAAGAATTCTGTGAACCATTCCTGTAATTTTATTTTTAAGAGTTAGAAATGGTATGAATGTATTATGTATGATGCATTTGAATAAGCACAATCAGCTTCTGTAGATGAAGTGGTTGTTTGGAGTCCAAAGAGTTGATTAATTAGAGGAACATGAAGCTTGATTGTTCTTCAAAAACATGGGAGGGCAAAGGTTGATTATACATTTCCATTAAATCATTACAGCATTTGTCTACCCTTTTTCATTCTCAGTTTGTAGGAGCTGTAAACAATTTCCATTAGCTGTAAGGTTGATTATACATTTCCATTAGCTATAGGAACGCGCTGGTGTACCTGTCACAAAAAGGAACAAAATTTAGTAAACAATTTAGTAACCAGAAAGAACAAAGAGTAGACAGAAAAATTCAAACAGAGTAGAAATTGTGAACAAGGATTTAACTCTGAAAAGAAATAACATAATCTTAGTTAGTGGCAATTGGAAACATTGATTCATGTACCTTTAGGTATGATAGTTACGGGAACAAATAGTTGATAACAACTTTAACCACTAACTAGAATGATTGACTGATCGATGTACATGCAAAAAGAGCTAGTGGCAGTTGGAAACGATGATTCAGTCTTCCATATCATGCTTAATTGGCTAATTGCTTTTCTAATTCCTAATTTGGTGCATAAATAATTTTTAATTATGTTGGAATGTGACATTGATTATTTTACTTAGGTTTGATTATGAAGTAATTGTATGCTTTCCAAATGCACTGAGTTTTTGTGTATTATTTTACTTATAAAAAAATTAATAAATTCGATATATTTTTTGCACCCCCTGAAGAAAATTCCTGGTTCCGCCACCGCCACCTCTCTTCCCCTTTCGATCTCCATTTTTCCTCTGGATCGGAACTCCTTCAGCCCCAAAAGTACCTCATCCATTTCGCTACTCTCAGATCTGAGAGTTTTTCTCAGATCCGTCGTTGTCTCCGGATCACCGTTCTGACGGGTTTTGCTAGTCTCTGATGCGGGTTCGAAAAGATGGGTTTGTGGCCTGAAGATGCCGGATCTAATAGATCTGAAGGATGCACATTCCCTTCGAGGGAGGACCCCCATCCACCGTCTATGGCTCCGATGTTGACCGCAACAGTAATGTAAACTGTCACTTTATGCGGCCCAAGGCTCTAACCTCTGTTTCAGTAGGAACGAGGAATCTAATGCAATTTCTTGCATCTTCCCGATCTGGCTACCCTTTAATTTGGTATCCCCAAATACGGGTAGCCCTTATCTTTACTGTGTTTTCCTCCAAGGTCATATTGGCCATTTTCAGGATTATCCGTTTGGATGCGTTGTCTCTGTTTTTTCTAGGAATGCTCATTTGGGTATTGCCTTTTTTTAATGCATTGTCTGTCCCATAATAGGTCCCATTCTTCTACCCTTTTCCGGAAGTCGATGACTATTCATAGCTATTACCTTGACACCAAATAAGAGTTCGACCCAATGCTTTATTTCGGTCAATGGGTAATTTTAATTAATACAATTTGCTTAGAAAAAAAAAAGTAATGAGCAGTCTATCCATGTAATGTCCCTCCTTCCACATTAACATTGTCCTTCATTCGGGAAAAAGAAAAGTAAATAAATAAAAGAATTTAAAGAAAACTATACATGCAATTAAGATTTTCATTACAACAACGACAAAATTAGAGAGGCACAAACAACGAGTGCGAAGAATTTCACAAGTTAGGTTCCTTTGTCAGCTTTATCGGTCATTTCTATTCGAAGGTATCTTACGTAATTACAGTCATTACTGCCTGAATTATCTTTAAAAATTGGTTCCATTCTCAATGGTATTGCATGTATAACCACCAAAAAGAAAGAAAAATGGCAAACTCTTTTGCTAATACAAAGTAAATGCTGACACTGTGAGTCATGCATCCATCACAAAAGCATCAAATTATTTCATGTTCTATCAGAAGTCACTTAGATATAGGCAAGGGCGGACCTACGTGGGAACTAGGGGGGGGGGGGGGGTGGCTAGTGCACCCCCTAGAATTTTGATTTTTTTTTTTTGGGAAATTGCACCTCGTCTCCAGTGACCCCGTTCCCCGAGACCCTGTCCGCTCTGCCTCTCGGTCTCTCACCTCTGTCTCTCTCTCTTCGTGACCGTCGACCGGTGACTACACTTCGACCGTGAGTCCGTGACGACGGCGACGACCACTGCCCGAGCGCCCAAGCACGAGCTGTGACCAGATCTGAACGCCGGATTGTTTCTCGAGCTGCGCATGTGCCGCTGTGCGAATGACAGTGACGGGCGACGCCGCGATGGCCAAGTTGCCAATGACTGTGCAGCTGCAGCCTGCAGGCGACGCCGCGACTGACCGACGGGCGACGGCAACCGGTCACCGGCGAGCTTCTCTCATTCTCTGCTCTCTCTGCTGACTGGCTGACTGCTGTTACTTCCCATCTTGAGGTAAGTTGCTTCTTATCTTGAAATTGTAGTTTAATTTCTTGAAATTATAGTTTAATTTCAGTAATTGATTATATAGAAATTTAAAAAACATGTTTGTTTAATTTGCTTGTTAATTCTTAATTAGTAAGCAGAAATTATGCCTTGATTATATATATTTATGTTCCCTAATGAAAATGCTAAACCAAATAATGAATTATGCCTTGATTATATATATTGCAGAAATTATTGGTGATTTGGTGGAAGTTGGAACACCTTAATTATTTGGTTAATTTGTTTTACTAATTCTTAATTGGCTAATTGCTTTTCTAATTCATAAACTAATGCATAGATAATTTATAATTGTGCTGGAATGTGACGTTGAGCTTGAGTTTGTTTGGCTATTTAATTTTAAAATTGGGAAGTTGAAAATGTACTGTTTTGTTGGAATTTGATCTTGTGTTGAGATTGGGAGGTAGAGCTTGAGCTCGGGAGCAGAAGTTGATCTTGAAATGTGATTTAATTTTAAAATTGGGAGTTTGATATTGAGCTTGAAATGTACAGTTAT
Organism: Escallonia rubra; assembly: GCA_033065855.1. Lineage (NCBI taxonomy): Eukaryota > Viridiplantae > Streptophyta > Magnoliopsida > Escalloniales > Escalloniaceae > Escallonia > Escallonia rubra. The sequence goes on along the minus strand of JAVXUO010002344.1, from coordinate 143,090 downwards.
TTAACTATGTGAATTTGTGTTGAGAACTAAGATTTTGAGATTTTATTTCAATGTGCGTGCGCGCGCGTGTGTTCTTTTTTTTTTTTTTCCAGAATGAAAAAGTTTTTTAGAAAGAAAGGAAAATTGGCAGAATCCTCGCAGTCTAATAAAGATAGTATTATTTTACTAACAAAAAATTTTGGCTATTATTTTACTAACAAATTTTTTTGGTGAATTCGATATAATTTTTGTACCCCGAAAAAAAAATCCTGGTTCCGCCCCTGGATATAGGTGACAAAATGAGAGTCACCCTTTCCGTCTCTCAACGCCCTCAAAGCTGGGGTAGAAAAGAATCAACTCATTAATTTTTTATACGATTCCAAGAGGCTTTGTTAGTCCGGTAAAGAACGCAAAATGCCGCGTTGCAGTGAGGGGGACACATGTCCGGTGTTGGGCTAGCGGTGGACTATTAGTTGGTTTTGTTGTATTGGTTGTTTCTTTAGTCCTTATCTTAGTTTAATAGCTATCTATTTTAATTAGGTTTATATCATTTTTGTCGCTGTTTAGTTTAGTTCGTTAATCCCCCTTAAACCCAACAAAAAAAAAAAAAAAAAAAACTTCCCTTTGTGGTTTATTTCTCTTTTGCCAGTGTTTGTTGTTTAGTTTATTTTATGGCAATGCCTATCGGATGGGAGTGTCATCCGACTGTCTTTTACTTGCTTTTTGGCATGCTCTTCTACTCTTCTCTCAAAAAAAAAAAAAAGAACGCAAAATGCCAACTTATGTGAGAGATCACATCACAAGCCACCACGGACCAAACTCCACCGCTATATCTTTGTCAAAAATGTATTAGTCTCTGGACCATGCAAATTTAGCAAGTTGACTGTTCGACACAAGGACAAAAAGCAAACTCAAAAGTCAGAGGGCTTTGTCTCTTAGGATTCGAATTCAAGTATCACGCGCTTTCACGTGAATAATGTTTTTCTTCTGCTGCATTAGGCAATTGAAAGCTTTGAAAATGAACCATTAAGCGCGTAGGTAAGTTAGTATGAAATTGTTCTAACTTAATCAGAGGTCTCCGTTTCAAACTCTTAGAATGCTGTTGCGTAAAAATTTAGTATGGAGAGTTTTGTTGTCCATGTGGTCCTACCCATCTCGAACCCGAATTAGTCGACTCCCAATGTGATGTCCTAATACCGAGTGATCTAACAAAAAAAAAAAACTTTGGAAATGGCAAGGCACAAATAACAGGCCGAAATAAGTTAGTAGAAGTCCTTTACAAGTGGAAGAAGATTGTATAGTTCCGTACCGAATACCGATTATTCCTAATTAATACAATAAACATATATGATATAATAAGCTTTTATAATTTTTAACTCTTCCTTCTATCACATTAACTCTTTCTGATTTAACAGTTCTAATAAGTCGAAACTAATGATCGAGATAGTGCAATATTCAGTTATTCAGTGTACAAAGAATATATGATTCAACTTTCATGGCTCAACATACTTCTTGACAACCATGAGGCTAATTCCATGCGTCACACTTGTTAAAATGTTTCGTGTCTGTATGTAAAAGTAGTAGTACAAATGATTATGTAACATTTAACTCAAAACTACAATTAGAATACAAGTAGTTCAAATTCTTGGGACCTTCTGATGATATCGTTATATTATCTTTTAAAATCAGAAGTTAAAACCAAACAACTGGTAAATCATGTGAAATACTCGGTGTCATTGACACGTACGTTGAGATGGGAGTGATACCCAAGATCACTTCCCACAACATTTGCAGTATAATGAGCAGTCTATCCTTGTGGTGTACCTCCTTCCACAGAATTGTTGTCTTTCATCCGGGAGAAGAAAAGAAAAATAGACGTGAATTTTACAACAACGATAAAAGTAAAGAGGTACAACGAAGACAAAGAATTTCATGAACTGGGCTCGTTTGTCAGTTCTGCGGTAATTTCTATAGGTATTTTTTGAAGTTTCGTTTTTTGTACGAGTCTTTGACAGACTTCTACTAGTTTGTAAAATACTGCCATTTAAAGGCATCATACGTGATCACAATCATTACTGGCTGGGTTGTCCTAGAAATGCTTTGTAAGCACTTTCCATTCCTCGTTATTGCACGTATAATCACCAAACAGAAAAATGGCAAATGTTACTGCCAATACAAACTAAACACCAACACTTTATCAAATTATTTATTTTTCTCTCTTTTTTTTTTTTTTGACCAAAAGTAACTTAGATCTAGGTGACACAATGAGAGTCACCCTTCGCGTCTCTTAACACCGTCTAATTTGAAGTATAAAAGAATCAACTCGTTAACTTTTTCCGCTATGCCAAGAAAAAATAATTATTAGCCGATCAAACGGGAAAACTCGCAAAAAGCCAACTTAGGTGAGGGATGTGATCCGCAAGCCACAGCGAACCAAGCTCCAAAGCAATAATTTTGCCAAAAGTTATTAGTTAGTATCTGGACCATGCATAAGTCAGCAAGTTGGCAGTCTTGAACATCGATGCCGGCAAAGGATAAAGGCAAGTTCAAGTCAAAAGCTAGAGGATTCTAAGGTGACTAGCTTCGTAGGATTAGAGGATTCTCGGCTATTTGATTTCAACATCGCGACTATCCACAATAGCATATTCTGTAACTTTTATACATAACTCACGACGGTCGATATCAAAAACAAAAACAAATCATGATTGATGTAAGGAAGTAAGATCGGGGTATTAAAGTTTGGAATTTCAATAATACTATAAAACATGCTCATATGATGGATAAGATGGATAAGGCCATCAGAAATATAGCACATGTCCTCACGCATTACATAGAATTTGAGATAATTTTAATACTCGAATTGAGTAAAACAAAAGTCGACACGAAAGAAGTGGGCGAGGTAACGAACCAAAGACTATAAAGTACGGGCGAGGTAACAATATATCACTTTATGTAATTATATTACTTCTTTGGTCTGGTAATCTCTATTTTTTTTTACGACTTTTGCATACTCTTATGTACTTTCTCCATCCTACATTATGTGATCAATTTTTTTTTTCACGCAGATTAAGGATTTAAGTGATATATTGTACATTTTTTCATTCTATTTATTAGAGAGATGAGAGAAAGTGGTCTGGAGAGAGAAAATTGGTTAGTTGAGTGTTCAATGTGGAGAGAGAATTGAATAAAAAAGTGTAATAAAGTGGGTCAGGAAAGAAAAAATGAGTTGACGAAGATTTAAATGAGAGAGAGAAATAGAATAAAAAAATGTAAAAAGGATAAATATGTAAATGTACATGTAGAATCTTTCTTAATTTGAAAATAAGCAAGTTTTGTAGGACAGTCTAAAAAATAAAGTTAATCAAATTATGTAGGACGGAGGGAGGAAGTGAGATTTTTACCATCTAAACACCGAATTCAATTCAGTTATCAGTTACAGATCCGATAAAGCTTTATAGATCAAAATTGATTGAAGTCTGACTTTTGTATCTTCACATTACATTCTAAAAGGAATAGTGTACTGAATAAGTCAAGGAGGGATAAGGTCTCCTACTCTCAAGTCTTTAACAGCTTCTCAGTCACTTTTAGTTTTGCAAGTAAACGAGTCCTTGGAAATAGTCGGGTTTATTAACGGGTATAGTATTCAATACTACTTCAATTTCCTCCTTTCGGTTAATGTTGCTAATGACCCGGCCCTCAACAAAATCTCCATGGAAATGGTCTTGAGAGTTTCATGCATTAAGGAAATACTGACGAAGGGGTCTTCACTCGCGCGTCCAATTTCAAGCCTTGTCAAAAATGTGATTAGGAGTCGTAATCTGTATTTTAGGTATAAAATTCATCACACATCATTTTATATGCGGTATTGTAGCTTAGTGATTGGATATTTGGTGCAACCTTGAATCTACAACCGTCAATAACAATCGTCACTTGAATGCAAGTTTGGAAAAATTAAATTGTAAAGAAGATTAATTGATCAGCTTCATGGTACGTAGTGCTTGAACTAATAATTCTGGACAAGAAAAGAAAAGAAAAAACAGCAAGTTAACCCTGGTTAAGTAGTGCTTATACATATGGAAAGAAAGCTTCTTGCTCCGTTAGAAATGGCATGGCGATTCCCTGTTAGCTAGGCAAATAGAGTTTTTTTTTTTGTTTTTAATTAGAATTGCATTTCATAATATAAAGGGTTACAAAATATAACAAAGTCCGCTGAGATCAGATAACAAAAGGAAAGTCTCCTCAGCTACAGTGATCCAATCCTATCACCATACTAAACCACAGAGTTGTGTCTATGTTAGTTACTTAAAAGTCAGAACACCAAAAGTCAGAACACCAGAAGAGACCAAAAGTGAGATCGTCTACGTGAGCCATCCAAAACCTGAGTCACGCCCTAGTTGTACATAGTCCATCCCAAACTGTAGTGACGATGACCGCCCGCAATAAGAGCAAAAGTGCGGACTGCTTCGGTGTGGGCATCCTCCCTGGTGGTGAAGTAACATCAGTGGAACTGGATATATATCAGAAAGGATGGGACGGGTCGTCTCTCGTGCCATCTCAAGCCTTGTGATCTGACGGTGGAGAAGGCGGAGAAGGCAGGTGGAGTTCAAATGACAATATTTGTTAATCATATTGGCGGTCCCTAGTATCTCAATCCAGATTTTTTATCTGGATTCGATTCCTGCCCGCCGCACTTGTTGGTGACAAATTTACGTCATCGCCCTGCTTGTGCTCCACACACGGGTCCTTGTGCGCTTCGGCCCCGACATAGGTGCGAGAATCAGGGGTTCAGATGTATGTGGCGGTCTTGCAGGTCTCCGAGGCGCAATACTCTCTGCCGGTTGGATTAGAGCCTTACGGTCCAGCCTTTATGTAACCAAAAAAAAAAATACTATAGAATGCTACTCTTTTTCCACCTTTTTTTTTTCAACCCGAAATTTTAGCACTTTATAAGAAGTTCAATAGCTTGGAGAGATTTTTCAGTTAACTTGCTTTCACATGAGATATGGAGTATGAAATATTGATTTGAAAGGTAGCTAAAATTCTTCGTGTAGCAATAGTTAAGTGTCGCTAAATATTTTTAGTGATTTTATGCTGACAGTTTCAGTGATAATTCTTAGTAGCTCTTTGATAGCACTCTTTGATAGTACTAATATTCTTGAAGTGCTACGTGAAGTTATTAAAATTTAAACCTTAAAAATACTCTAATTCGTGTATGTCAAAACAGTATGTAATTTATAAGAGGCCAAAATATGAGAGACAACCCCAATAATGGCGTGAAGTCCCTTGGTTTTGGGATGTTCATGTTTAATATGCCATGTAAAGAATATAAACAAAAGCTTGCTAGTGTTGTTTCCATTCCTCTTATTCTTGTCTTAAAGACGTTTCGTATAAGCGAAATGTCGAGTTATAATAGCGATTGTCATCTCCGTTCCTTTTATCCTTTTTTTTTTTTTCCTTCTGTCAACTTTCTTTAATTAAAAATAATTAAGTTATATGCACTAATCTTGGATCGTCACAAAATCACCAAGTAGCTGGTCATTAAGACAGTCTGATGGAAACACAAATACAAATTTGTTAACGGTACACGGAAGAACATTCCAGTTTGACAAGGGCGTCTATGCAACCATTAGTCTCAAGGTGAGGTTGAATGATTACAAACTCAGCAAACTCAGTCATCTGTAATTGTCGATGTGAGCATGTAACTTATAAAATTACCTATAGTTAGCAACTGGTGAAATACACATCTATGTTGAGATGGTAACAGACGTGACATACGAATTGCTAATCCAGACTTTTTTTTCCAACCACGGCAGAGATGCCATCGGTAGCTTTTATACCCTTTTATTAACAAAATTAACTACGTTTACCACCCAAGCCATTCAAAAATCTCCATTGCATTGAAACAAAAATGTGAAACAAGCTAATGGAAGAAAACCGCGTATCCTGTTGGTGATGTTGCTCCTCCTCCGTCTGTTAATGACTCCTGTCCGTGGTGTAAATGCTATAAATTCCCAGGAATATGCAGTATTCCCACAATGATGACTCCAGGAATCCGCCAAAGGATAAACGCAATTTCAAGTCAAAAACCAGAGGATTTTGAGGTGACTAGCTTTTGTAGCATTGAAGGATTCTGGGCTATTTTGATTTCATCGTCGGGATTGTCCACAATAGCGTTGTCTGTAACTTTTATACATAAAGTCACGATGGTTGATGTCAAAAACAAAAGGAAATCTTGATCGATGTAATCCAAGTAATTATCTGTTTGCTGGTACTAAAGTCTTGTGTTTTTAAACTAAAAAACAGGCTCATAGAATGGATAAAATGGATAACACTTATCCTCATGCATAGCAAATAATTTGTCATAACCTCAAGTCTCGATCCAAGTAAAGTAGATCGTCAATAGAAGGAAGCGGGACAGGTAACGACCCGAAGACTATGGGGGCATTGGCAGGACGTCTAATCCAAAAGCATACTCATATGTTGAATAAACTCATCAGATACATGAACCGATTTCAATCCCTATGTATAGACGATACGAGACATTAATGTTGCAAAAGATTAATATCTATGTACATCGAACAAAAGTTTATAAAAATTCTTGATGATCAATTTTTTTTGGCTAGTAACAATACATTACTTTATGTAACCATTACTTCTTTGTTACTATAATTTTACTTTTTATGAGTTTTGCATACTTTCATGTAAGCTTTTGAGCATCTATACACTAAATTGAACTCAATTAGTAGATATAGATCCATATAAGCTTTATAAACCAGATTGAAGTCAACGTTTATACCTTCACAATACAATATTCTAAAAGGTATACTGTACTGAATAAGTCAAAGAGCATTTGAGTCACCTACTCTCAAGTCTTGACAACTTCTCAGGAACTTTCAGCTCTGCAAGTATAATATTCGATATCTTGCAAATACTCTGATTTCTTTACTCGCTTTATACAGTGAAGAATCCACGGTCGCCAAGTTTATCACATAATAATACATCTTGCAGAATTAACTTAGTACGTTATTTAGTACTTTAATTTCCTCCTTTCTCAATGTTGCTAATGGGTAATGACCCGGCCTTCACCAATATAAAATTTCATTGGAAATAGTCTCAGAGAGTCATGCATTAAGAAAATACTGACGAAAGGGTCTTCACTTGTCTGTCAGATTTCAAGCCTTGTTAATAGTGTACATGACTACTGACCAGGTCTAGGAGGCGTAATCTGGAGTTCTCACTATAGAATTCATCACCCGTCATTCTGTACAGGCTGTATTATCGCTTATTGATTGAAAATTTGGTGCAACTGTGAATCTACGACCGTAGGTAACAATCCTCACTCAAATCATTTTAGTTCCCTGAACTATCCCCGTTTTTAGTGCAAGTTTGATTTTCTACTGTCGTAGATTCACAGTTGCACCAACTATTCCCTGAATCTATGCCTTTAAATACACAGTAACAATTTTGATTTTCTGATATAAAAAAAAAAAATAATTAATTTAGTTTTTATTTTTTACAAAAATAAATGGGTGTTTAATTATCCATGTTTTATTTTGAATTTTCTTTTTTAGGTGTTTGATTACCCAGTTTTTATTTTAAATTTTTTCTTTGGTGGTGGTTCAGATGACGGTGGTGGGACGTGCAGTGGGCGGTGGCTGTGGCGGGATGGGGGTATCAAAACAAAAAACCAAAACTGGAATTTCAAAACTCCAAAATGGGAGTTTTAAAAAACAATTCTGTTTTTAAAACTGAAGGAAAAAAAATGAAAAATCATGTGTAAAACGCGTTTTTTTTCTTCAGTTTATAAAACTGGAGAAAAAACTGAAAATCAATTTGTTTTCCAACACGACCTAAGTTGTAAAAAAGTTCAAATTGACTTTCATCGTGCTTAATGCTTGAACTTATATAATTCTGGACAAAAAGAGAGGACAAAAAAAGAAGAAGCAAATTAACCCTGTTCTTAAATACAGTCTAGAGGAAACGAAACTACGGGTTTGTCAACAGTAGAAGAACATTCTATTTTGGCAAGGGCATATGCGCAACCATTACTCTCAGAGTGAGCTTGGGTAATTTCGAACTTAACAAATCGTGTCATCAACCATATGCAATCATTGATGTGAGCACGAAGCTTATAAAATTTTCTAGTAGTTTGCAAGTACAAAAATACATTTATTTTGAAATGAATAAATTTTGGCTGTTACATCGTATTGAAGGAATCTTCCTCCTGCTAGCGATAATTAATGGTCGTTAAATATTTCTAGTGACTTTTATTTAGTGACCGTAAAAAATTACTGTTAAGAATTATTGTTGAAAGTGTTAGTAGAAAAGTCATTCGAAATATTTAGCGACTATTAGTTATCAGTATATATGGAGTTGGAGTTAGAGATGGAGAAAAATTTCTATAACTAGTATAGCAGCCAAAATTTATTATTTTGAAATTGTCACAATCTCACAGACATGGCATACAAATTGTTAATTGGACTTTTCCCCAACCACCATAGAGATGCCATGGGTATAGGGATGGCAAAAAAATCCGAACCCGCAAAATTCCGCCCCGCTCCGCCCCGTTAGGAGCGGGTTATTTTGACTTTGACCGGGGCGTGGGGCGGGTATGGTTTTAAAAAATTAAACCCGCAGCGGGTACGGGTCGGATTTGGTAATAGTCTAGCCCGCCCCGGTACCCGCCCCGCATGTTATGTAATACTAGTTTTTATCCTAACCCTACATATAATCATGTGCAATCTCAGCCATTGATCTCCAATTATATATAATGTGTGGATAAAACCCTAACTATTTTTCTCCTCCCTCTCTTTTTCTCTCTTTTCACGCCGCCTTCCCCGCTCCACACTCTTCCTTCAATCACCCAAGGCCACACACTAAGCGAATCTTCTTCCCAATTTGAACATAATCAACAGAGAAGATGAAATGAAACTCGTCGTACCACCAGATTCCTACCCATTATCCACTGTTATTGAAGATTTCAGCCCCTTCAAACCAAGAAGGACTTGGTTCGTTTCTACAAAACTGTGCGGTGGGTGTTGTGTTAATGACTGGTCGCTGTGGTGGTCGGTAGATCGCGCGATGGTGGTGGTCGGTAGATCGCGCGATGGTGGTGGTTGATTCTGCGCCGGTGGTTGGTAGTGCGCCAATGGTTTGTCTTTCTGTGTGCGGGTCTATGCAGTTGTGTATATGGTGAAGGGGATGGGGGGTGTGGGTGTAGGTTTCTGGGTGCAGAACTTGCAGTCTTGCATACAGTCATTCTTCGTTGCTTCGGGGCGGATCGGGGCGGGGGTGGGATTTTCTTATAGACCACCGGATCGGGGATGGTATTCCCATCCCTTGACCCGATGGCGGGGCGGGGCGGGGCGGAGTGACATGTTTGTGCTGCGGGGGCAGGTTCGGATATCGTGAAATCCGCATCCGACCCGCCCCATTGCCATCCCTACATGGGTAGCCTTTTTTTACCGCATAACCTTTTCTCAACAAAATTAACTACAGTTACCACCCAAGCAATTCAAAGATCTCCATTGCGCAGACACAAAATTGTGAAAGCAAAAGAAAGAAAACCACGTGCCTTGTTGGTGATGGGCGTGTGCGCAACCAATTAGTCTCGCAGTGAACTTGAGTAATTTCAAACTCACATATTGCGTTCTCACCCATATACAGTCGTATGCGTGGATGTGGGCCCAAAGCCTACAAAATTACTATCTCTACAAAACTGATCATATTTACTATCTCTACAAAACTGATCATATTTTCTTTTTGGACCGCCCTACAAAAAGTGATCACTTCCAAATTAAGAAATATTCTATAGGTATTTTTACATACTTACTCTCACCACATTTAATTGTCTACCAACTCATTTTCTCTTTCCTGACCCAACACTTTACACTTTTTTATTTTATTTCTCTCTCGACATTTAATACTCTACCAACCAATTTTCTCTCTCATGGTCCTCTTTCTCTAAAAGGATAAAATAGAAAAAATACACAATATATAATATAAATTCTTAATATACGTGCAAAATAAAATGGATCAATTTTTTAGGGACATAGTCAGCAAGTAATAAAATACATTTATTTTGAAATTGTCACAAACATGACGTACAAATGAACGACTTTTTCCCAACCCCAAGCAAACAAAATTGTGAAAGCTAAAGAAAGAAATACGGGTACCCTGTTGGTGATGTTGCTCCTGCTGCTGCGTCCATTGATTATTCCTGTGCATGGTGTAAATGCCAGAAATTCCCAAGAATACGCACTATTCCCACAATGCATGACTAGCTTCTAAGATAGAGCTTCGTAATCTTCTTCCATACGTCACTTCCCATCCCATGCCCAAACAAAGCAAAAGTTATCAATACCGCGTGAAAGACAAGTCAATCACACACGACACATCCGCTCCAGCTTTCACCCCCTATCTATTTATTCCCCACTTCACCCGTCTCCCATCCTTCAACCTCTCTTGCCTTCTTCTCCCCTTTTCCAACTTCCCCATAATTAAGCTCTCTGCTTTCTTCGGCCACAATCAACTGAAGCTCAACTAGAGATCGATATATACGCATTCCGAGAAAGGGTATGAGGAGTATCTTCTTTTCTTCTTCCAAGCCTTCATCACCACCGCACTCCCACGGTTCTTCTTCCACTCCGGGAAGCACCCCGCCGCTAACGCCACCGCACACCTTCTCCGTGACGATGATGGAGGAAAACATCGAGTACGCCGAATCCCTGGTAACCATGTGGGACGTGGACGGCCCCACCTACAACAAGCTTTCGCCTCTCTTCACCGGCGACAGAAAGGAGGCCAAGGACTTTCTCAAGTCGGTTAAAGACTTGCAGGCAGCCATGAACTTCTTCGCGTCGCAAAATTCCAGCGCCGAGAAAATGGTCCGAGCTCAGAAGCTGATGCAAACGGCAATGAAGCGGCTCGAGAGGGAGTTTTATCAGATTTTGACGGCGAACCGGAACTTGCAGCAGGATGCCGAGTCCGTCTTGAGCCGGTCCTCGCGGGCGTCGACCCGGTCCAGCGCCTCTGATGACGATGCTTCTGATGATGAGTACCAAGTTGCCGGTAATTCAGTCTCGGAACTGGTGATGGCGGATTTGAGATCAATTGCGGAATGCATGATCTCGGCCGGCTACGGAAGAGAGTGCGTGAAGATCTACAAAATCATACGCAAATCGATCGTTGACGAGAGCCTGTATTATCTCGGGGTCGAGAAGTTGAGTTCATCCCAGGTTCAGAAGATGGACTGGGATGTGGTCGAGGCAAAGATCAAGAGCTGGTTGAAGGCGACGACTTTCGCGGTGAAAACGCTCTTCTACGGCGAGCGGATCCTCTGCGACGACGTCTTCTCCGTCTCCGAGAAGATCGCAGAGTCAAGTTTCACGGAGATATCGAAAGACGCCGCCCTCATGCTGTTTGGCTTCCCGGAGTTAGTAGCAAAGGGCAAGAAAACTCCCGAGAAAATGTTCAAAGTAATGGATTTATACGACACCGTTTCGGAGCTATGGCCGGAAATCGAGTCCATATTCTCGTTCGAATCGACCTCGGCCGTCCGATCAGCTGCCGCCAATTCACTCGTCAAGCTCGGTGACGCCATACGTTTGCTGCTGTCAGATTTCGAGACGGCGATCCAGAAGGATACTTCAAAGACGCCGGTTCCCGGCGGCGGAGTGCATCCGTTAACGAGATACGTCATGAACTACATCGTTTTCCTCTGCGATTACACCGGCGTATTGTCCGACATAGTGGCTGACTGGCCGTTGTCCGTACATTCCCCGTTGCCGGAATCTTACTTTTCCAGTCCGATCGCCGACGAAAGTTCGGCACCGGCAATATCGGAACGGTTTGCCTGGATCGTACTTGTCCTTCTGTGTAAGCTCGACAGCAAGGTGGCTCTCTACAAGGACGTATCCTTGTCGTACTTGTTTTTAGCGAACAACCTAAACTACGTCGTTTCGAAGGTGAGGAACTCAAAACTGAAGCTCTTACTGGGTGACGACTGGTTGGCTAAGCACGAGATAATGGTGTCGCAATACGCGGCAAATTACGAGCGGATGGGATGGAGCAAGGCGATGTCGTCGCTCCCAACGAACCCAACGATCAGCATTTCAATTGACACAGTGGAGGAACATTTTAAGAGCTTCAATTCGGCCTTTGAAGAGGAGTACCGGAAACAAGTGTCGTGGATCATAATTGACTCGAAACTCCGAGACGAAGTCAAAGTTTCGTTAGCGAAGAAGCTCGTGCCGGCGTATCGAGCGTTTTATGAGAAATATCGGGGCATGTTTCAGAGGAAGGTGGGAGTCGATTCTGCGGTCAGATTTGCCCCCGACGATTTGGATAATTACCTCTCGGATTTGTTTTATGGGGCAGGAGTTGAGGGGAGTTCGACGTCATTTTCGTCAGCGGCATCGGCGCGTGACCAAGGTGGCCATTGAGCGAGTTGAAACGTTTGTGTCAGTAATTAATTTGGCCGGCTGGGGCGGATCTGGTTGCGTTACGTGCATGTGATTACAAAATTGTACATAAGCAAGTGTAGGGAATTCTTCCACTGATAAATTAAGGAGGTGGACTACATACTATGACAATTCTTTTTTCTAGCTAGTTTACTTCTTCTATTTTTGGGTGAATGTCAATGTATTATTCCCAAGTAAATCAGTACATAGTATTTTCTAGTTTCTCTCTAAGCTTAGTTTACCGGCTTAGTTTTCATTTACAGAAGCATTAATCCACAATCAAACAGTTAAAATTCTGCTATCAATTTTCCATTTTTCACAGAGCTCCCTATTTATGCTCTGACCTGGTGCTTTCTTCGAGCTTCTTACCCTCCAATGTATCCATTGCTAGATCATCCTTATAATGTGTTCCTTGGACTAAGAATGCTGTTTGAAAATTCTGGCATTTCTTTCCCCCCCATATCATATACACTGTTATTGCAAAAGCCAACTTCCTAAGCTTAGCTTGAAAACTTTTCCCTCTGAAATGTAAAATTGCATATGCCAACAATTGACTCCATGATTTCCAGTGAATGAACATTTTCAGCTTAGCAAATATTGCCTTCCAAATGTCTTGTGTAAAGTCACAGCTCCAAAAAAGATAATTAACATCCTCCATATGTTGGTTACAAAGTGAGCAAGTATCCTCTGTGATCAAATTCCAGCTCTTGGGTTTGTTTTTTGTTCTCAGCCCCTCCTTACATAACATCCATAAGATGAAAGCACATTTTGGTATGCTTCCAGTGAACCACACCAATTTCCACCACGCTACCTTTTCCTTTCTTGTTCTCAGGGTATGCCAAGCTGAATTCACTGTAAATTGGCCATTCTTTGTCAGAGTCCACAGTATTTTATCTTCCTGATCCACCTGAGGTTGAGGCATAAGATTTAATTCATTCCCCCAATGTCTGATAGCTATTGATCTTGCATGTGGCAATTGCCACTAATTATTTACAATAATCTCAGCAACTTTACTATCTATTCCCAAACCAGAATCATAGCATATCATGTTTCCATACATGGTTATTAGACTTCCTTTTGGCATCCAAATGTCATACCACAGCCAAGTCCTTTGCCCATCACCAATTTCATGCCTCACATATTTATGTATTTTACTTCTCATTTTGACAATCTTGCACCATGTCCACGATAATGTTGCAGGTGGTTTGAAAGAAGAGTTGTGTCTCTCTTTAAGTGTGTATGTATGACACCATTTTACCCAAAGGGAGTCATTCTTCCTCACCAAATCCCAAATGTGTTTGGCTAAGAATGCTCTATTCCACTCACCCAATCTTTTCAGTCCAAGCCCACCTTCCTGCTTTGGTACACATAGGTCTCCCAATATACTTTTGCACCTGTGCATTTTGTGTCCATTCCATGTCAAATAAAGGCTCTAATCTTGGCCTCAATCTGCTCGATTATTTTTTGTGGGAGTATAAATATAGTGCACCAGTAGATTTGCATGCTCAGAAGCATTGAGCTGGCCAACTGAACTCTACCTGCATAGGACATATGTTTTGTTGTCCAACTTGAAATTTTCATGGTAATCTTTTCCAGCAGTACTTGGCAGTCTTTTTTATGAAGCTTGGTTGTAATTAGTTGAACTCCAAGATACTTTATAGGCAGCTCAACAATAGGGATATTTATGTCCTGTATTAGTTGAGCATTCTCTTCTTCCTTTACCCCAGCCAGAAATAATGAGCTTTTAGTCAAATTTGGATATAATCCTGAGAGTTGTCCAAATTCATCTAAAGCTATCTTTATTGTTGCCAAAGACTCTGTCTCAGCTGCAGCCATGATGAACAAGTCAACATCAAAACATAAGTGATTTAATTTGAGTTCTTTACATCTAGGATGGTACTTGAAACCAGGGGCAGCTGAATATTCCTCTAAGAGTCCAGAAAAAGCTTCCATTACCATAAGGAACAGATATTGTGATATAGGGTTCCCTTGCCTGAGCCCTTTAGAACTACCAAAATAACCATCCATAGCTCCATTTAGATTGATTGAGAATTTTGCAGTTCTAACACACTTCAGTAACCGCTGGATATATTCCTGAGGAAAATTAGTTACTTCCACAGCACATTTCAAGAAATTCCATCCCACTGAGTCATAAGCCTTATGTATATCTATTTTCAACATGCATCTTGCCTTGCCTCTTTCTTTGTGATAATTTTTAGCTAGTTCTTGCATCAATGAAATATTGTCAGATATATGTCTCTGACTCACAAAAGCAGATTGATTGATACCGATGATCTTGGGCAGCACTTCCTTAATTCTTTGACACATAATTTTTTATATAGCTTTATACACCACATTGCAACATGCAATCGGTCGAAAGTCTCTCATGGTATTTGGGCATGGAATTTTAGGAATTAATGTTAGCCTTGTATTGTTGAAGATATGAATACCAGTACCTTGAGTGAAAAACTCCATTATAGCTGCTTCCATATCTATTCCAACCACCTCCCAGTTTTGTTGATAAAACTGAGCAGCGTACCCATCAGGCCCTGGTGCCTTATTATGCTTCAGTGAGAATATGGCATTTTTAATCTCTTGAGTATTGATTGGAGCTTTTAACTTTCTATGGTCTTCCTCAGATATTTTGTACTTCATTACCTGTCTTAGTCTCTTATTTGTCTGAGCCTATCTTGGTAAAGGGGTACCTAGAAACTGTGTAAAATGTCTAATGGCTTCTTGATGTACTGCCTCAGCCCCTTTGACTTGGTCTCCATCATCCTTGAATATAGAAAGGACCCTATTATAAGCCCTGTGTACTTTTCACCTTCTTATGAAAATAAGCCGTATTTTGATCCCTCAGCTTATTGTCTTTAATTCTTGCCTTTTGGTAATAGAAGCTTTCCTCTGCTTTTGCTAGATGATGATACTGAGCTTGGAGCTCTTGTTCTCTTTCAATTAGGCTTGTATTCCCCTGATTCAATATCGGTTGTTGAATATCTTGAACTTGACTGTAAACATTAGCTATTTTCTGAGAGATATTATTATAATGCACCTTATCCAATTGTTTCATCTCAAATTTCAATGCTTTCAACTTTTGATTCAACCTTGAGCATGCACTTTCTTGGTATTGATTTTCCTGGCTTTGCTTCAGAATCCCCTTAAAAGTGATGTGCATCATCCAAAAATTAAAAATTTTAAAGGGTCTTTTACCTCTTGTTATGGTTGAACTCCTTTGTATAGTTATCAGAAAGTGATCAGATATGCCTGGTGCTGGTGCTGTGGCTTGGAATGTGGGATATGAGTCCATCCATTGTTCATTTTGCATTACTCTGTCTAGTCTGCATCTAATCAGGTCCTCTGGATTAGGATGTGGTATACGAGTCCATCCATTGTTCATTTTGCATTACTCTGTCTAGTCTGCATCTAATCAGGTCCTGTTCTCTCTTATTGCTCCAAGTATAGACCATGCCAATTATTTTCAAGTCTTCTAGTTGCATGCTATTAATACAAGTATTAAATTCATACACATATCTTTGACTAATGCTTGCCCCTCCTTGTTTTTCATTGGAATTCCTGACCACATTATAGTCTCCTATCAATAGCCATGTCATTTGTCCTGTGAGCCTTTGATGTTGCTGGAGTTGTTTCTATAGAATTCTTCTTTTATTCCCTTTATTATGCCCATACACACATGAGATAAAAAAAACATCTCATTATTCTCCATCACTGTCACCTGGCCTGTTATTACTTGTGGTTCACATGCCATCATTTGAAAATGAGCTCTCGTAGAGTTCCAACCCACCCAAATCCTTGAAATTCCTTTATTGTTTGTATTATGTACAAACTTCCATTTTTCATTCCATTTCCTTGTAATTTCAGGGATGTTTTCTACCTCCACTTTAGTTTCAAGCAGTCCAATGATATTAATCTTTTGTTGTTCAACTGTCGTCTTTACCTCATATTGTTTGACAGGGTCATTTAGACCTCTTATATTCCAGCTTACTAGCATTTGAGGATATTTTTGGACCAGCTCCACTCTTAGCTGATAGATTTCCTGTGTTTTTCTTATTTTCCTGTGCTACTGAGCTAAACACTTCTCCATTAATTTCCTCATCTTGATCCAGTAGCTGAAACATATTGTGCACACTGGGACTGGCAACATTTGCATTAGTATTCTTAATTTGAGTTCTTTTCCCACTTTCTTGCACAGCTACTGAGCTCTTCTTTTCTTGTGGCACAACTTTTGGCTTCCACTACAAACTCATTGGTTTATGATAGCATGTTGCTTCCATATGTCCAAAAACATTACAGTAATCACATTTTCCTGGCTTCCACTCTCATACTCAACTTTTTGTTTATGGGTCCAATTATTTGGTCCCATAACTGTTATCTCAGTTGGGAAGGTACTTCTTACATCCATTTCCACAGAGACTCTAGCATACATGAGTCTTTCCTTTTTTTTTTTTTGCAGTCATTATGTCTGTAAACAGAGATTTTCCCAAAGTGCTACTGAATTTGCTCAGCATATTGTTGGTCCAAAATTGCAGAGGCAATTGGGGTAATTTTTTATATAGAGGAACAACTTGAAGCCCTTCTTTTTCAAGAGAAACCTCTTCTGACCATGGTTTAATGATCATAGGTTTATTTGTAATTGTCCAAGGTCCTTTTTTAAGAATCACAGTCTATGCTTCAACATTGTCAAAATTTACTATATATACACCAAATTTCAACAAGCTTACTGAAAATGTACCATATAGTCCCCATTTTTTTCCAATACTCTCTACATCACATGTATTGGAGGTTTTGCCCCTTGAACATAGACAACAACTGCATTTTTCCATTGATTGATGGCTGGTTCAATGTCTTCCATTGTAAATTGAACTGCCTTCTGTCCATGTACTTCTTGCGATTCTATGTACTTTAGTTTATTCTCTTGATCAAACTCTCGATTAGGTTTTACCACAGCAGCATATGAGGGTTTGCTGTCTGTATTTACAGTTTGATTCACAGAATTTCCATGATTTGGATCCTTAATTTGTGCATTTAGGGCAGAAAATTCATTTACCATTTTTGGCGCCAAAATGTTCATGAACAGTACCTTCAACCATCGCGATGGTTCCAATTTCCTCAGATCCAGATTGTTGGGACTCTTGCATTAACTCTGTCTTGTTTTGTTCCACCATTATTTTTTCGGTTCGAATTTCCTCAGATCTAGATTGTTGAATCTCTTGCATTAACTCCGTCTTGTTTTGTTCCAGCTTTATTTCTTCTGATTTGCTATGCTGAAGTGCATTTATTTCTTTTTTCAACACCTTGTTTTCACCTTGCATTTCCCTCAGTTGTTTTTGTAGTTCCTTGATTAATTCTCGCATGTCCTTTTCCTCATCTGAATCCGAACTTGATGCTTGAAATTTGCTAGGTTGAAAATCTTGCATGTCACTAAATTCCTCTAAGCCCAGAGCAACCGTGATGTTCTTTGGAGAAGAAGAATTTTCTCCCGAGAGTTTCAAATTATGGGCACTTGTCCATTGTTTCCCCACAAAATCTTTCGCATATGGATCTTTTGGTGGACCACGTATGCGATTAGATTTGCGTTGGGTAGCCATGATCCTTCGATTGAACAAGAAAGAAACACTAGATTCTAGAGAGAAGGCGGAGACTTTCCAGATTTGATCATGACTTCATCCACAATCCATGTCCAATGGCCATTAAACTCTGATTGCATGCTCTGGATTTGTGAATCTGCATCTAACTGATACACTAGAAGTAGCCAAGAATCCGTACCAAGTGATCCAATCTCTGTTGTGGAAAGTTTGAAAAAGAAAGGGATGATTCTTCCCTAGCTAGTTTGCCTTTAGTAAAAAAAACAATGAGAATTCTAAAGTTTATAACATTACTAAAAGAAGAAAAATATTATCTAGCTTTCATCAAGAAACTCATTTGGAGTGCAGTTGTTTGCCATTTTCGGTCAAAATAAAAGTAAAGGAGATAAGAAAGAACGCACG
This sequence comes from Escallonia rubra, assembly GCA_033065855.1. Taxonomy (NCBI): domain Eukaryota; kingdom Viridiplantae; phylum Streptophyta; class Magnoliopsida; order Escalloniales; family Escalloniaceae; genus Escallonia; species Escallonia rubra. Next base: position 124,645 of record JAVXUO010002344.1, on the reverse strand, counting down.
ACATTATTGCGCCGTTTTGTGCAAGCTTTAAAGTGATGGTACGTTGGTTGCCGGCTACCATGTTGGTGTGCCATCGTTTGTCCATCATGGTCGACGTGTAGTGTTGGGTCGCGAGGACTTGGCCACTGTAGTGGCTGATCCACCTTAATGTCAGTGCTCACACACACACACTGCACAAAAATCGAGCATACCCAACAAACAAACACACACAGCACGTCGCACACCACTTCACACCGAACACACACACACACACACACAGAGTGAATACAGACCCACATACTACAAGCACGTGCACACAGTATTGGGAGGGGTGCAGAATTGTGTGAGTGTTTGCACAGTGGAGTACGTGATATGTGTGTGTAGATTTGTGGGTATGTACAGAGTTTGAAGGAAGGGTGAGGGGGAGCTGGCCTGATGGGGGGAAGCGTGTGTGCATAGTTAGTCGGAAGGGGGTGAAGGGCGGGGCTAACGGGTGGGTTGGGGGCGGGGGAGAGGGGTGGGGGCTTCTGACGGGGAAAGCGAAGAAGAGTAGAATAAGGGCAAAGTTGTCATTTAAAAGAGAAATCGTTAGTCAACGCGTGTGTTGACCACACTCTGTTAAATTTAACAGTTTCAGCTTAATGTGCCTAATTGTTCAGCTTAATGTGCCTAATTTCCATAAGTGTGGGTGAGGGGGGGGGGGGGGGAGTTCAGTGCCTAAATTTAAAGTATAGGAGAAAAAATTGCACATCGCATATAGTATAAAAGGGTAGTTAGCTATTTACCCATATTTATTAGGTTGCTATTTACTATTAAATCTATGATGATTAGTTGAAGTTGTAAGATTTTGTAGATTAGCATACATTGATGCTATCTGCTTTCAATCTTGTCCACATTTTGACCCCAACGGCACATAAAGTATCGTGAAGCACCAATGATGCACTTCGGTGGGTCGAAATTGCCTGTCGTGAGTGCCGCTCCAAAGGTGTTGTTCATATATACAAGGAATGCATCACTATTTCAAAGAACTAAAAGACAGACAGTATGCCTTTTGGTTTTGAACAGGAACTACACCAAAACTAAGTCAAAAGTTTAGATGCATATATAATTGGTATATTTACATCGCCAATTTGCTTATTTAATGGTGGAAGAAAGGGTCATATTATTGTTACACGAATTATCTATTATTACTGTTGGTATACTTTGGATGCTTTCAGGGACGGATCCAGAAAGTCTATTCGAGGGACGCCAAAAAGTCATAAGAAAAATTAATGGATAACATAAAAGAATTCGTGTCATTATTGAATACGTTAAAAGCAAAATAGATTGTTCAATTTTACTACAAATCACACAATTTTAGTATTCATAATGATTTATTTAACTTAGTAAGATCAGTCAACAATAAGTCACTAATCTTTCATGGAAGAAACTTGACTCTTATTGTATATATGTATTACATATGAGATTATTAATTCTATGAGGATAATAGTCACGTATAAGTTAACATATTATTAGAATTTTAAAAAAACTAATTTTGATTTATTCGTATTTTCTTTGTAATCTGAAATTTGGAAGAATATAGATGGACAAGGGAACGAGAAAGATAAAGAATATGACAGCCAGTGACACAAAAAGTAAAAACACAACAAAATAAAATTATAATACATTAATATTATAATATAATAGTATTTTTATAAATATTTTAAACATAATTATTCATTATTTAAAACAATTAAAAATAAAATTTTAAAATTTGGGGGGTGCCGTGGCCGTGCCGGGATGCTTAGAACAAAAGACAGAGTTATGGAGTGAAATATTATTATTGAGGATGATCCTGTTATGTGTGACGCTCACCAAGAACCATGGAGCATCTTTTTCATTCATGCACCTTTTAGAAACACATCTTTCAATTTCCGAAGATAATGGATGATTTTGGCTGCTCCAATATACTTATCTATGCCATTAGTATCATCATATGTATATTATTGTGTATGAAAGGAGCTTTACTCAAAAGTCAACCCGCAGAAGTTGGCTGTAACAGTGACCATATACTACGTGGTTAGAAAGAAACACTAGAATTTTTAGCTAAACTAGAAAATCAGTGCATGCTGTGGTACATGAGATAAAAAAAAAAAAAACTTGATTAAAATCCGAGTAGTAAGCCAGTTGATCAATAAGAATCTTGAGAAAGTCTTTGATTTGTCTATCATTATAGACAATCCCGTCTATATATATTGTCTATGGAATTCAAACTCTATTTACGATTCATTATTTCTATCTCATTGGCTCTAGGCCAAAAGCAGACTTACGTCAACATAACCCCAATGAAGCACTTTGGTAGTGTTCTTAGATCAGAATCCAAATGATGACTCAGAGTACACGGAGCCATCCCTCCTTTTTATGTTTACATATGGATTCCCACACTGTTACATTCACCGAGAACTGTTTGAAAATTTGAAATGTTATCACAACTGGGAACTAACTGAGGTTGTAAAATACGTGTGCTTCAATGATATTTTGGACATTTGCCCAAAAAAAAAAAAAAGAATTTTGTGATTCATAAATCGTGCATAAACTTTTGAGAATTCTTTCATTTGACTAGAAGACCACTTATTGCCGACCGAATGATAGCATCTCTCAATCAAAATAAAGTAATCATGAGAACATTTCTTTCATGTTGTTGTCGCTATATGTTTTGTTCCCCTTCCCCTGTTTTCTTGTCAAGAACCAAAAGAATAAAAATACAGTCACGGACGGACATAACAACTGTCGACGAGGATTCGAATTTTAATTGTGAAAAAAAATACAAAGACCTAGAGCCCAAACATATAGTCCAAATGTGAGTCTAACTTATTAGTAGTTGATTTAGTCAGACATAATCCAACAATAATGCTGCCTACTTTAAGGTTGTCAATTGGGTTTCGGATTCAGTGGTGACTTGGGGGGTTTGAAGGCCCAATTAACTATTATAAACTGGGCCGAGAACCACTCACACGAAAGGCTTAACCCACCAAGCAGCGACGAGTCAAGGGTTCGGGTCTAAAGCCAGACAAAGCAGGCTCGGGCACGTCCAATAAAATTTAAACGGACTTCTGAGCTAAGTCTCTTGAATGAAACAACGTACTCGGACAGTTTGGTTCATGGTTTGAATCATTACGTCAACCTAATCATAATGATAATCCTACTCGTCTATGTTGCAAGTGTGCTTGAATGCTTGCTGTATAATTTATTAACAGTTGAGTGTTTGATTTAAGAATGAATGTTGTAGAGTAGTACATTGATAGCTGCGAGAATGACTATGCCGCCCGTCGATAATACATCTTATTTACGTTTAGTGCACTTTATTATGGCCATTTCATTGCAATTGCAATTGCGTTTGAACTTTTACTTTCATCTGGTTTGTACAATACCTTGGTTCTTTTATAGCTATAAAAGTGAATACTAATGTTTTAATAAGCAATTTAAATAGCTCAAAAAATACAAATGTCCTCTATTTATTTATGAATCACAAATAAATTCTACATGAAATTGTATATTACATATATGCTCTCGTGTGTGTGCGTGCGTGCGTGTTAAAAATGTTAACTATGGTCAGTGGCGTAACCATGATTTCACTCAAGAGAGTGCAAAAAATATATATCGAAGTCGCTAACTTTTTTTATAAGTAAAATGATACACAAAAACTAAGTATACTTCCCGACAATACAAAAAAAAAAACCCCTAATTTCAAAATCCCTGGACGATGTAAAGGGGGAAAGGAGAAGAAAGTGGAAGTTCATTCCTTTTTGCGCCTCGTCAGCCAGATGTTGAACTGGTGTTGGCTTAAGCGGTCGTTGTACTATGCTCTACTTGTCAAAAGGGTTACCAGGAAAAATTGTCCAATGATCAAACACGGACATACAAAAAGCCTGCCCCTGAGTGTGATGTCTCAAGTCCGTCTCAAAACTAAATAATTCGATAACAGGTAAAAACGCCTGGGATTCCGTATAAGAGGGACAAAGATGCAACAAATGAGATTGAGACGATGGACAAAGATGCAACAAATGAGATTGAGATGTAACTGTCATTTTCCTTGCATGTTTCCTAGTGACCTTGAATAGTAAATGAACTAAAATATAGACGAAGACAACGTGGTCTCAAGGGTTAACTGACAATATAACAGTTGCGAATATATAACTCAGGCACTTAAGACTAAGATTGTCAATGGATGAGATCTGAAGTGGATATAAGTCGTCAATATTTGTATCCGCTTTTTCATCAAAGTATCAAATATATAAATAACCTTCAAAGCCGCAAGCAAATCGGAAAAAATACAACCCTATTTGAAGGGATTTGACTTCTGATAACATTTCAAAATCAGATAATATTATCATATCCATTATGCACAAGAACTTTAACTAAAAAGAACATATTTAAAATTTTGACATTGATTTGCATATATATATACTACTTATAAAAGTATGAATGTTCAGTTATTACAGTTGAAGACCAGAAGCTTTGCATGATGTACAACATTTGTACTTTGAAATACAAAGCACCAACTGGTCTTGAAAATTACATATCTTAAGTGTATACCATGAACCAATTTAACTGATTACAAAAACAAATATGGAGATTTATTATTTTAATTTCTCCATTTGCTCTTCTTTTCAGGAGCACCATCAAACATGTCTTCAATCCAGAAGCCTATAAAGAAGATTTTCAAACACTGAACTCATTACAATTGCGAACATCAAATATACATTTGTTCTAAAACAAGTTAGAAAAGAAATAAGAACATAATTGAATCATATTATTTTGATCCCAAAAAAGCTAATGATATCACCTAAAAATTTACTCTCAACCACATTCTCGTGCAACGCACGTGCTCCGTACTAGTAAGTTTAAGTTGCACAAAACTCAATCCTAATTTGTAATTATTGAATCTACTAAACTAGATCCACATAATAGGTAAAGGTTCATTAGTCACTGAATTATGAGGCGGAGAGCACCAACTATCACCAATCAATATAACATATACCAAGTAGCATACAAAATATATATAGATATGCTTAGAGATGTATGTTTTAACCGGTATGGGTACCTGCGAATCCAAGAATTTCTTCAGAATATCCTTCTGTTGTTGTCGCCGGCAGAGGGATGTTTGCCGGTAGAGTCCTCGTCGCCGTCGCCGGCCACTCACCCTCCTCGCCTTCGTCAGTCTTCTCTCAAATCTGGAACAAGAAGTCAATAAGGAAGAAACTTCTTCAGGCCGTCTTCTTTACCGTGTCTTAGATTTGAGGGGGGGGGGGGTAGAGGGAGGGAGGGAGAGAGAGAGAGAGAGCTCTTATGTCACCGTCCAGTCATCGCCCGTCGGCCACAGAGAGATACGAGAGTGAATGGGTGAGAGAGTCAGCGAAAGAGAGAGAGAGAGGCGATGGAGAGCCAAAGGCCAGAGAGATAGAGAGGCAGTGAAAAGTTTTTTTTTTAAAAGTCCAGGGGGTATATTAGCACCCCCTCGTCATAACGTGGTTCCGCCCCTAACTATGGTCTAATGCTGATGATATTTTGAGAAAACAAAAGAATAATTTGATAGGACATCCGAATGAATTTTTTGTATTGTAAACGTTCATAAAATATAAACAACGATAGCGATAAATATGGCATTTTTACAAAGTTGGACAAAACGAAATAAAGCATCTCTAAGTGATGGAATTAATTAAAGGCCCCCTTGATGTGTTTGGTATTACATCGTAATTGCCATTGTGAGCTAGACTTTGAACCAAATGCATTATTTTTACGATTCGGCACCAATCACGCCCGGTCGCATTGATATCGTCCAATGTGTGGTCAAAGAGCGAAAAACAAAAACTCTCCAAAGCAATTAAATAAAAAAACTAGGAAAAATAAATAAGCACAGCACTTGGTTATGCACAACAAGCATTGCATTCCCGAGCTTAATGCAAGATTACCAGGATCATATCCTAAGTAACAGATTAAGAAAAAATCAAAATTGATGAATTACATTAAGTGCACAACCTCACGCCGAGAAAATAATGCCAGAATTAATCCAAAGAAGCCTTTGACTTTATAGAGGGACCACGTAGTTCGGACCAATTTTAGGTGCGCAAAATGATAAAAGCATTATTAGCAAATTTATACACATCATGATATTGCCATTAATGTTACAATTTAAATAAATTGCAGAGAGCCATGCTTGTTTGTAGATCTTACTGAATATCCCATTTCGGATCAAAATAAGTGATAAATTTGTTTCTTATATATGATGGGCCTATCACTCTTATAATCATCACTTTCAAGTTGGACAGCACAATTTAATTTGATATAAGACTCAGACCCACTACTTATTTTTGTGCTCATTCTCATGGTATTACTCGGGATGAAGCTTTTCATCCTTATGTCGAAACTCTTTGTTCTCGTCCTTGTGCTGTAATTATGTTTGAGGTTTGCGATATTCTTTGTAATCCTCTAATCTCACATGTACTCGCTACTGGCGGTAAATAAGTTATGGATCTCTATTTCCTATACTTGGTAGGTATATACGCATGATTTTGAGTTGGAAACCCAATTTTTATTAAAACATCTATTTGAATCTTTGTACTTACAGATGATTTCACATTTAGATTTGGGTAGCACTATTTACAGTCTCATAATGGCCAATGGCACACTCACAATGGCCAGTGACACTCCCTACAGTGCTGCTTAGAACGGTATTTTCGACAACATTGTACATAAAGTAATAATACTAGTATTTACATTTGAATTTGGTAGCTTTGTTTACGGTTTCAAATGGCATGGGTCGTGTTACAGTACACTAACAATCAATTTAAAATCTAAAAGACCAAGAGGTTCAGATGATCGTCTTACTTAACCTTATAGAGTTTCAATTTTGTCACATAACACCCTAAAGTTTATAGAATGTTGTAATTGAATCCAAAATTGTAGTTCGTTTGAAAAAAGTGGATGACCATTAACATATTTCTTTCACATGACTGTTTTGGAGGGGATTGATGATATACTTTTCATTCTATTGATTAACGTGAAACTTGTGCCACTAAATCCCGTCTACATATGAGAAAGATTTTTTTTTATTTATTGAAAGTGATATCATATTTTCAATTGGCTAAAAAGTCAATTGTTAATTACGTCAACGACATCATCCACTTAAAGAAACACGCAAAATAAACGCAAAAAAAACGCAGATAAATAAATATATATTTCTTATTGTATGGTTAGTCAACATATTGGGACTTAATACAATACAATTTTACAATGATAGATCAAGAAGGACGAAAAGAAAATTACATATGGGAAGTCGAGGGACGGCTGTCACGTAGCGACCTCTGAATTTCGAAGAAAAATCAAGCTTTCCTTTTCTCTCTTTTTTTCCTCCTCTTTTCCTCAGTGCCTAATCAGCCTCTTCTCTCTCTCTCTCTCTCTCTTGTTGTTTCTATCGTCCAGCTTTTTGTCGCCGAACCAAGCTTCTTCTTTTTTTCCCTCCTCCCTCCCTCTCTTGTACGGCACTACTGCATAAGGGTTATCTTTTGGATTCAAAGGCTTTTCATGCTCTTTCGATCATAGATCACCATTTTTCATTTGCTTTACTCCAAAATGTTAGGTACTTTAACATACCAATTCGATTGTATTTTGTAACATATATTCAAAAGTTATTCTCAGTGTTTTATAATGAGCCTTACATCCATTAATTTCTATGTTTTTATTAGAATTCTTTTGCTAAAAGGCTGCTCGATATTATTTAAAATTTCGAAGGAAGGCCCAAGTCCGCCAAACACTCTACCTTTCTCCCTCACCTTCTTGTCCTGAGCAGTTTATTCAAAAAAACACCAAAACCACTGCCAACCCACCACACCGCCACCACCCCGACTAACCCATGTCCTACAAAAAGTTGTCTATCCAACAAAACCCTAACACCAAATCCCCATTTCCCACAAACCAGGCTAAAATCTTCGTTAGCTGGGCATGAGCTCATATATTCCAGCCCGGGCACAAAGAATTAAGAGTGTAGTAGAAATTTGCTCCCTTTTGTGGTAAGTAATCCTTCTTTCTGTGTGGGTGCAACTAATGGCCATATAGCCCACTTGGCTATCACTGTCAAATTTGGTCAATGAATGCCGAAAATGTTGAGCTGGGGAAAGCATGTGATTGTTTTTTCCCTTTTTTTTGACATATATACAACTTGGTGCAACTTAATTTGTACCATTATTTGCTAGATCAAGACTGTATTCTGCTTCTTTAGCAACTGAAAATTTTCATCGAGCGGTATAGATACCCTAAAAAACTAAAAAGTTCTACTTTGTGTGAGGGCATCGATGAGTGGACTCGTGAACACCAAAACAATGTCGTATGGCCATCAAGTCTTACAAGTTGAGCAACCATTGAATATTTTGGTCAAGCTACGGTGAAGAATTGAGCACCAACCTCGTATATATATATTTTTTTACTTCTTTATTAATGCTAACGACAGTTTGTCTGAATTTATGGTTCCAATTGCCCATCTTAGCTTCTGTGTGGCCCGCCACCTGCTGCCACCCTTCGATCCTTTACTATTGCTCGTTGCATAGCACCGCCATTGGCCAGCGAAAAAGTACTCATAAGCTATAGATATCTATTACGGAAACATCTCCATCAGTAAATTATTTCTAGCAGAACTATTTTTTTCATTTTTCTCAAGAGAATCTTCTACACTGATTGATGACGATTGATATCTCTATATATCATACGAAAAAAACAAATTATTGGCATCCATTAAAAGTAAGGGATAGAGCATACATTTGTGTAGAAGACATCAATCTCAAAAAAAATGAATGTGAATATAAGAAAGTGTATTCTATTTGTTTGGTGGATAAGAAAGCATAATATGTGTGCCCGACATTTGGCGACGTATTATACGTACTTTATTCATGTGGAGTGTATCTTCCTTGAGTGGGTGCAAAAACTACAAAGGTTGCAGTTCAAGGGAGTAAAGTTTATCACCAAGTCAAGAACCAGAGAGAGGAAGGAGGGCGGGGGGCGGTGGTCTCCACTGCCTATAGGTGGTGGACATGCTTTTTCATTGGCATTTGAGACTGTCTCACATGTATCGTCTCCTACTGTCCCAAACACGTTGTGGCTGTAATGGGTTGAGAATGATTGCTTTCATAATCAACTATCTACTTCAGTCTTGAGCCCTCTGCCTGTCGTCGCCTTGTTAGGCCTGTAAACTTAAATAGCCTCCGAAGCTAGTCAAGCATTAAGTAAAGTATCTGGAGATTTTAATTAAACAGCGAAACTTGTTTCCGTAGGATAGGGTCAAAATCACATTTGAGTTGCATAGACCTATCTACTGGATGAAGAAGAGGTAGGAGGTGGTTGAAGAGAAGGAAATGCACGGGATAACGAGAAGATAAGCATGCAGCATTTAATGGACAGGGACGGTGGAGGTCATAATCAGTTTAGACGAAAATTTAAGTTTCACGTAAAGCAGGTCAATAGATGAATGAAGTCTCGACAAGTCTCTTGAAGTTGTACTTAGAGATTTGCAATCAATTCTCGTCTTACACCAAGAATTTAGTCTTACACCAAGAATTTAGAGGTGGGAGTTAAAAGAGGGTTACATTGTACTCCAAGCTAAAGTGAACTTTGGTGAATAAAGATATAAATATTCAGACTAAATATAATTTGTATTCATGCCTGCGTTAACAAAGACAGTTTTTACTTGAGGTTTTGCATATTTGGCACCAGTATCTTAGTCACCTATCTGCATCTCACCCCACTCTTGCACTCCAAAATTTTTTTTTTCTCTCTCAAAATGGTAAAATGGCAGAGAATGAAAGGAAAAAGCATTGTTCTAGTCTGAATATTGCTACTCTTTCTCCTTTGGTACCTTAAGAAGACAAATTTAACAATCAAGATAGTGTCGCTGCCAGATGCTTTTGGTGCGCTTTCTTCGCTTACTCCTTCCGTGCCAGAGATTTGTTTTGACAAAGATGTACATTTGAATTATCATCTTGGTAGGACTGCAACTTTCATGGTGATTATCCGTTTCCAGTTGGTTATGTACCTTCAGCAAATGGTTTTTATTTGTTTTCGGTTGTTTCTATCACGTACTCAATTTTGTCGTTGGGCAAAAAAATTACTTCAATTGTTACAGATATACATGTTATATCTACGAAGCGCCAATTCACAAGAGATATATCTTGCATTAGCATCCGAGTAACTGTGCAATATAGTTTGATGAACTATAGAAATGTATGTTCCAAAGAAGTTGGGCAAAATAATATGAAAAAGTGACGAATGATTGCTAGAACACTACGGAGTAAGAGAATAAGGAAATAACTTTATGTATTATTCATGGTCCACTGCAGTTGCAGGCCAATAAATAGCTTCAAAATTAAAGTATGACAGAGCAAGTTCTTTCCAAATTGATGAACTCCAAGTGCCCCACTCCCCACTTCCATTCCCAAGTTTCTGACCATCTGAACAGTAGCTACATCTGCAATTGGCAGATATGTAACAGGACTTGGAGGATTGTGTACGTTTCTTGGTAATTCTAATCCCCACAAGTGGCCATTGAGTGGGAAAGTATATCAAGTTTCAGCAATGAAACCTAGTTTCAGATCTTCTACAGAAAAGCTCATCGCATGGCCTCCCATAACCCAGTAGAGAATTCCTGAGGGGTCAAACATTCATACCACGTTCCTGTTTACAATTTTCTTTCAAATATTAGTGCAATTTTCTTTCAAATATGAAGGTGGTCAATGTTGATATCCATATTATTGCATCACTCATATTATAGGAAAACTCTGATTAAGTTAGTTACTCTTGTTTCAGACATTAAGTGCTGCCCACGGGAAAGCATACGTGATTGCTGCAATAAAGCACAAAGAAAATTAGAAATAGAGCTGAGGACTAACTTTAGTGGCATTTTCAATAGTATTTAAGTTTAGCAATAGTTACAAATCAGTAACATTACAAGTTGCGGCTAAAATGTATTAAAAGTGTCACCAACAAGCTTTAGCAGCAAACGATTATAGGTGAGGTTGGAGGAAGTCTGATCCAATCCATATATAGGAGCAGAAACTTGCCCGTTGAACTACCTTCTTTTAGCATCATGAAGATTACGATAACTCCAAACGTTGGTCTAAGTGCTAAAGTGTCATGAACTTTTTATGTCATTTATAGTTATTTGAATCTTGAACTTTTTGTATCGGCAGTACTGATAAAAGCAATATATATTTATTTTGTTAAAGCCAAACCAAAAATATGCACTCGTAGGAAAGATCGCCGGGTGTAAGAACTGATGACAATCCTCATGAACAATCGTTGTTACTTTAACACCCGCCCTTATGCATGGCTTGGGTTATTAGGTGATCTCAAGTCTCGAGATCCGAATGGCATGGAGTGTATAGCGAAGTGCAACTTAAAAACCATGGGGCAAGGATAGAGCTAGCTCTGATATGATATTAAACTTTGTTGTCAAACTCAAAAGTATACTCTTATAAGAAGGAATGAAGGATATGCAGCATGTATAAATCCCATATTTCCACGTATAATAGAGCTGAGACTATATAACACTTATATTGGCAGTTAACCTGATGTCAAAACAAAATTTGTGTTTCAGCCTGGAGGGTGCATGCCCTACAAGCATGTCTACGCAATTCCGTTTCACTGTTACTTTCGCTGCGTAACTGTCGAAGTATAAAGTATTGGACCATACAGTTGGATGAGATAAATCATTCATATGCGTAATGCGAGAGTTGAGAGTTGAATCCAACCATTAATTCTGTTCTTCCCAAGCACCAACTTTTAGCTTCTCTACTTCCATCTACCACACCCTGTCACTCTTAAATGCGGGAAAGCTGAACCTTTGTTACCGTACACTACCATAATATATAGTTCTTCTGTATTACACCCTAATGGTCTAGGACAACAAGTACGTGCCGCTCATGTTCGTTGTAAACCGTTGAATGAAACTTATAAATAATACTTCGCGCTTTCCCTTCTACGTATGTATGATCTTGTCAATTAATATAGTTGAGATTCACGTAAAGCGTCACATTTACTGTGTTTCGATTGATTTCACGTGAACGTGTGTTCCGACTTCCGAGTCATATCACATGAACATGGCCATAGCCCTGGGTCCACTCGGATTGACTTCAAAGGATTAGAGGGTTGACTGTATGCGCATGAGTAGGTTTTGCTTTGGGATGTGTTAATTGCTACTAGTAGTATTACTTACTCAAGAAACTACCGAGAGAGTTCATGTTCACATACCTATGGTGTGACTAGTGTTTGATTGTAATAAAGGTTGTAAAGGAAGTCACGCATCAATCAGTTGGTGGGAGTTGAGAGAAGGAGATCAGACAGCATAATGGCTTCAAGCCATGGTTCACATGCCCAACTTGAAACACTCTTTTTATACAACAAGTGTTTGATTAAAATTTCTCATCAAAACCAAAATCTCTCAAACTTTCAAAACAGACACCCCCACCCCTCTCTCTTTCTCATGGATCATTTTTTCGTGATCTTGTATTCTCTCCCTCTATTATCTCTCCTCTACATCATATACAAAATTGTAGATCAAAGAAGGCACCAGGGTTGCTACATATTGGACTACCAATGCTTCAAGCCAGGCGACGACCGGAAGCTCAGCACCGAGTTTTCTGGAGATGTCATCAAAAGAAACAAAAATTTGGGACTAAATGAGTACAAGTTCCTCTTGAAAGCCATAGTGAGCTCGGGGATTGGCGAGCAAACGTACGCGCCAAGAATGGTCTTTGCTGGCCGCGAAGAAAATCCGACTTATGAAGATGGGATCTTTGAGATGGACGAGTTTTTCAATGATTGCATTGGAAAGCTCCTATCGAGGGCTAAAGTTTCGGCTTCTGAGATCGACGTGGTGGTTGTGAACGTATCAATGTTAGCTTCGATCCCTTCTCTGGCTTCGAGGATTGTCAACCAGTATAAAATGAGGGAAGATGTTAAGACCTACAACCTTACAGGAATGGGTTGTAGTGCAAGCTTAATTTCTATTAACGTGGTCCAAAACATCTTCAAGTCCTATAAAGATATGTATGCTCTTGTTGTCACGTCCGAGTCATTGAGCCCTAATTGGTACTCGGGCAACGACAAATCGATGATTCTTGCCAATTGTTTGTTTAGGTCGGGTGGGTGTGCTATACTTTTGTCAAACAAGGTGGAGCTAAGGAAGAAAGCCATGTTCAAGTTGAAGTGTCTCGTTCGGACGCACCATGGTGCTAGAGATGAGTCCTACGGGTGTTGCATTCAGAAAGAGGACGAACAAGGCCGGGTGGGGTTTCATCTTGATAAGGTTCTTCCGAAGGCTGCCACACGATCATTTGTCGATAATCTCAAGGAAATAGCACCGAAGATCTTGCCGGTGAGAGAGATACTCCGGTTTGCCCTAGTTTCGACTCTAAGAAAAACGCTGCAAAGGGCTAAAGGTGGAGCGAGGCCGGTGATAAACTTGAAGAGCGGTGTTGATCATTTTTGCCTTCATACTGGTGGAAAGGCGGTGATCGATGGGATCGGGCAGAACCTAAACTTGACTGAGTATGATCTAGAGCCGGCAAGGATGACGTTGCACCGATTTGGTAACACATCGGCTGGCAGTCTTTGGTATGTTTTGGGGTACATGGAGGCCAAAAAGAGGCTTAAGAAAGGTGACAAGGTGTTTATGATAAGCTTTGGGGCAGGTTTTAAGTGTAACAGTTGTTTATGGGAAGTGGTGAGGGATTTGGGAGATGGAAATGTGTGGGAGGATTGCATTGATAGCTACCCACCAGAAACCCTGATCAACCCTTTCCTTGAGAAGTATGGCTGGATTCAAAGTGAAGATATAAGCACCTTCAAATTTCCTGAATAAACAGGTCCATACTCCCTTCTTATAACTCCTTCAGTATTTCATTGTACTGATAGTGTTCTGTTTTCACAACCAAAGACAGAAAGAAGGACAAGATAGTGTATTTTTTTTTTCTTTTTCTCTTTCGGTCCTTTTCGCATTGCATCAAATTGTGAACTTAATGTGATTTCTGATTGTTGAATCCTCTTGTGGATCCGTTACTCAATAAGAAGTGCTACTCCTCCTACAATGAGATGGACATTTGCTCTCTTTCTTATTCAAAATTTTGCTCAGTCCTCTCTTACTAAGGACACTGGCTTAGTTTATAAAGTTTTGAGGGATAAGAAGAAGGCTTTATGAGTTTGTACGAATATTCATTGTGCCCAACTAAATGATCAGAAGGTTAAAGGGACTTTATGATGCCAACTGGCTCTTCTTTAACTCTCCCCAACAAAAATGTTGGTGTGTTCAATTTGTCCAGTCTGTTTTTTTTCCTTTTTTTTCTTTTTGTCTTTAGCGGCAATATGTTAACGGAGTTGGCAACAAAATTGTGGGTATGAGTCGGATATCTCTGTTGCACGATAAAAAAAATTAAAAAAAAGGATAAGATTTTTTTATTTTTGTTTTGACGAGAACAGAAATTGTTTAGTAAAGATTTTTTGTAACCTGCTTTTAGACAATTGTTTCCAAGAGCAATTTTTTGAGCCAAAGGCATACGAATTTGGGAATTGTGAAAATATTTCAAACATCTTTTTAGAATCTTCAAAAACTTTGCCCGAAAAAATTGTGAAAATAGAAGATGATAAAACTTAAAAGAACAGGGATGCTTCATGGCGAGGAGATCTAGCCGGCTAGTGCTTATTAAGAGCGTTTTCCTTTGGCCAAATAGAATGACAAGTCGACAACAATATGAATAATGGAAATATTGAAAAATGAAGCGAGCCTCCGGAGAGAGCCGAACATACAACTTAGAAGGACACTCATCATTGTCATGGTATAATGCCTCAAACCCAAGACTAATGATCTCTACCGAAGCAACCTTTGTGACTACCAAAGGAACAGGCACAAAAAACATTATAATCTTCGGTAACACTTCCAGTTTTGGTTTTCTGTTTCATAAAAAACCAAAATCAGTTAAAAAAAAATTACAAAAATAAATAGGTGTTTAATTACTCAGTTTTTATTTTGAATTTTTTCGGTGGTGGTGGTCGGCGGTAGCTGCCGGTCACCGGCGGTGGGCGGTGGCTGCCGGCAGTGGGAGGGTGGTGGTGGTCTCAAAATAAAAACCAAAGCTGAAAATCGAAAACTCATTTTTGGAGTTTTCAAAAAAAGCCATGTTTTAAAATTTGATTTTCAAAACTGAAGAAAAAAAACGAAACTGTGTGTCAAACGAGTTTATTTTCTTCAGTTTACAAAACTGGAGAAAAAACTGGAAAAATAAACGTTACCAAACAGAGCCTTCATTTTCAACATCTTCATCATGGCAACCACACGAGAGATCTAGTCTAGAACTAATAAACGACTCTCCATACCGAAAAGACAAATTCTCACAATAAGAGACCAGAAACACCAAACCACATACCAGAAGACCCAAATACCATATACGTGACCAGGAACGACCTATGTTAAAGGAGCCCCCACAAAACATCACTTGATCAAAAGATCCGCTCATTGATAACGTCGTCATTGTTTAACAAGGCTCATTCGGAACAATTCGTTATTAGCTTATGAAAAGTGACTGAGAAAATTTTGAGTTGAAACACATCATTTTGGACAGAGGGCGTAAGGTTATAAGCTATAGCTAGTATATCGTTTCTCATTGATTAAAGTTTCTATACAACTCTAACCCTTTTGAGGGCTTTTCATTGTTTTTCCTTCTTTTGGAAAATATGTCATATTACATGGAAAGATACATTTCAATGTCTAATTAATGAAAGAAAGAAAGAAATCCAAGTCAACTTTTATAGGTTTTATCTAGAAAATGATATGCACGTGCTGCACCGTGCAGTGGTTTGATTTTACGTCTATCATTTTTCTAGTGAAAGGTATGTAACAAAATCATTTATTAGCACATTTTTTGGACCATCAAAACTAAAGACCCACAGCTATCAACTTTAATTAAGCAAACAGGCTAATTTGGTTAGGCCACGGGTGAATTCACTATCACAATACACTGAAACATGGTCAAAAGTTGATCTTTCTATTTCTAGGTGAAAGGTATCCTACCCTTGCGAGCATTGCAATATTGCAGGAGTGCTGTGAACACATAACGTTTTTTTTAAAGAAACAACAATGGTACTAGCCTCTTGTTCGGGGTCAGCTCGTGCTCATAAAACCAATCATAACTTGTAATCGGCTGGTTTCGGTTGAGCTCAAGAACTTCTACTGTGTTCAAGCTCAGATACGGGCTCGCGATTATGATTGCGCTTGGCTGATAATTTATTTCAAGTAAGTCCAAGATTTGGTTTGACAATTACCTAAATTTAGCTTTGGTATTTAAAAAAATAAATGTGTAGTACCAGACATAAAATAACATAAGTTAAACTAGTATGTCAACAAGTTTGTTCATGAACGGCCTAAGTATTTTCAAATTAGTCCTTCACCTTGCCATGTTCATTAAGCTAACTCTAATTATGATAAATCTCGGTTTGTTTTGTGAAGGAACAAATAGGAACAACTTACAAACGAACTGATTGACGAGTTTGTAATAAATGGCTAAGTTCATTACGCTGCAACATATACTAATACAAACATTTAAGGGCCTCCATCTGCCAACAAACTATGACCTCGTGGACAATCAATTCGCAGTTACATGCAGGAGCCCCAACAACACCATGAGTGTACCCATGTGCCACACATCATGTATGCATTTCATTGGTGACAACTCTTTAATGTTGTCAATTTATATTATCTGATCGAAAACGTACTGTAATCATGTTGCCAAGATCTTCAGGGGAAAAAGCTTTAGAGCTAAGCTGGGAAAATTAGTTGTGGCTGCAACTGTCTATGGGTTATGGCGAGAGAGAAATACCAGAATTTTGACAGGAAAAGTTCAAATGAGCAAGGGTGTATACATGTGATACAACAATGGATAAGATACAGAGTTTACAGTTGGAAGAAAGCCCCTCGTAGACCTGTGAATAAACAGTTGTGCAATGTTTGGGGGATTGATGAAAAAGGGTTAATTACAAAATTGTCTTCTGAGATTTACACGTTTTTTACACTTTGCTCCTCGTGTTTATAACTTTTGCAATAATGTCCCCCGATGTTGACAAAATCATTGCAAACAACTCCAAAATTGGACGACCGTTCAATTTTGGATGTTAAGTCCTCATGTGCGGTGCACATGCCATTTTGGCATGGGCAAATTTGTAATTTTGCCTACCCCATCTTCCCTTTCTCACTCTGGTCATCTCTATCTCTCTCTCTCATGCGGCAAAACCCTTAAGCTTGACTCTTTATGGCCATTAACAATCACAAGGCTCCTATTTTTCCGCTGCTCTTGGAACTCCTGCTGGCTTTGGTCGAAATCCGCCTCGATGAACCAACAAAAGAGCTGCTCAAATCCAACGATCCAATCGACCTCCACGGCAAAGGCTTTTTAATGACTGAAGCTGATGATGTCCATGCATCCACACACAAACACGGACCAGTGTATGAATCCACCACGGATGAACCCACCACAGATATAACCCCTACCATTCTCATGAAACACCAAGTTATGAACAACCCACCAAAAAGATCACTGTTTTTTCTTCTTCTAGGAATGTGTAAAACCAGACCAAATGAGCTGGAGATTGAAGAAAGTAGCGGAAGCAGATATGGTGGGTTGTCCAAGAAAGTGGCAATTGACAAGTGTGTGTGGTCAAAGATTCATGAACCTGGATGAAAAGGGTGTGTAGATTCTGGTTGGAAGCTTGAGAAGTATGGGTTTAAAAAAAAAAGAATCGCGTGGAACACCGACCAGAATTATTTTTGAGGCCCAAATTGCTCCGGCCAGAAAGAGGCTTGATGATTTGAGTTCAAAAATCAAAGCACTTTTTTCTACCTGTTAGATTCTTTACTCACCCTTCGATGGTTGTTTCGTTTTGGTGGCGCCGGTGGACATTTCCACGCATCAAGACCCCGATGTGCTCTTCCAACGTGAAACACTCGTTCAACCAAGAGAGAGAGAGATGAACAGAGTGAGAAAGGAAAGATGGGGTAGGCGAAATTACAAATTTGCCCATGCCAAAATGGCATGTGCACTGCACATGAGGACTTAACGTCCATTGAACGGACGTCCAATTTTGGAGTTGTTTGCAATGGTTTTGTCAATCTCGGGGGACATTATTGCAAAAGTTGTAAACACGGGGAGCAAAGTGCAAAAACGTGTAAACCTCATGAGACAGTTTTGTAATTAACCCATGAAAAAATATTGCTCTCATGAATTTATACTCTCATGAATGTACAGGGAGGAATGAAATAGTTGATATATTTGATACATGTAAGCTTGTAATAGAAGTAGTTTAAAGTTGGGGAAAATGTTGAGATGGTAAAGTTTTACATTTGGTGGAATAAAAGACATTTTACCAACAAAAAAAAAAGATATCTAACTTTTTTGTTTGAATGTGGGTTTTATTGAGATCACCAGACATAAGCTGAGGAAATTCCTCTTTAATGTACATGCTCTTTCTATGGTATATTCCTAGAGATATTTAAAGAACGCAACAATTATGTGTGCATGTATCAGCTCGTTCGCAAGCTGGAAGGGTCCACTCCCCCTTCTGCCCACTGAATGGAAGCTTTTCACCGCAATAAGGGTAACAAAGAGAGTTTACAACGAAGAGAAATTTCACTTCGGTCAACTGTACTTACACCAATATGCAATTTGGTGTCTTCATCTCTACTACATTTATTGTGAATCCTTAAAAATTATTTTTTGGACCACAATATCCTTCTTATATCTAAAAATTAATACCTTGTCACACAATTAAGATACCCAGAATCTAGATTCTTTTAACAAACATATTTGTTCAGCTACTCATAAATGCTACGATTAGTACATGAATATCTCTTTCCTTTTTCATAAAACTTATCATTAATAAAATGAAGTATGTTCATTTTCATTCACAACTTAATGCTTTATAAAGATTAGGACATGCACATCTCATGACATAAGCAGAGTAATTAACTTTGACCAAAAGGATTTTTTTTCATCGTGTACGTTTACCATTTTTTGTTATGTTGTTAAAAAAATCTTACCCAAACAGTACTAAAATGTGAAAATACCTACCTTTATCGGTTGCCTCTCACCCATTGTCAGAGAAAACTAACTAAATTTTTTTTGTCAAGATCATATAAGTACACAACCATATTTCCTAACTGGATTCGAAAATGATGAAAATGAACACATAAAAACAAAAATTATAGATGAGCAGGAAAATAATATTTCCTTCAACTTTTTAATATTTGGCTCTAAGACCTGATATTATATTTATGTAGATATATGTGTGTGTATGTTAATTGTATGACTTAGGTCTTGGACATGCAAATGTTCATAATTCTCTAAACAAACTTCAAAATGAGCAACTTAACTTTATTTCTCTTCTTTTGATTGTCATGAATACTCTCACCGTCTTTCTATTTACTTTTGGCTGTGGCTAATAAAATCTTGAAATGACTCATTTCACATCAATTTTTGATTAAGTATCGGCACAACCTTCTAGCTAAGGTAACTAAGGGTGACTCCACCTCTCCCGCATCTCTAAAATTAGAATCTTAAAAATAAAGATTAATATAGATCACTATCATTCCCTTTACTTAGGTATCCCACAATATGTAGATGAACACTTGCTAAGCATATTCAGTCTTTGTTACAATAAAATAATACATTCTACTTATGACTGTGTAAGTTATTACGGTTTCAGTTCTTATTTATCTTTTTGTATACTACCATTACCCATTTAGACAGTGTCTAATTGGATACTAGATGAATGGACTATTCTACATATTTGCAATAAAAAAATTAACTTAAAATAATAAAAACAAATTCTCTATACCACTTCTAATGTTACCCGAAAGAGAATAGAACGAATTAAATTAATTTCAAGTAACTGAAAATTACAATAATGAGATTGGAAGATATTGATAGCATAGTTGTTGTTTCATCTACAACGCATAATTCTTTTTTGTTCAATAAGGAAACCTAATAACAATATTAATTCAAAAAAGTATTCGTGTATTTGCAAATAGTAGGCACTTTTATGTTTTTTGGGTTCGAAATTACTAACCTTTCAATGCAGCGAATCCTAACAAGTAAATGCGTTAAATACTAATCTTATAATAATATCTTTCTCAAATTAAATATGAAAACTATTTTATAAAATAAGGTGACTAATGACGACTGTGATACATTCACGATAACTATTTTGTTCATCAAGTTAAACTATAGAATTATATAAATGTCAAAAACAAATAAAAATGATTGAAAGCTAAAGTCAAAAAATTATGATTATATAGATGCTGGTATAAAGATAAATATTATTTTGTTGATTGTTAAACACCTTTTAGTTTAGACTACGCAACATTATAAAATTATAATTATTTTTACTTCAAAAGAGTGATGGGGAAGACCATCTGCATAGGGAGATGTGCTACCATTGACATAAAGTCGAGGTACGCATACATTCTATAGAAGTTGTGCGTTACGAAGGTGGTTGTGAGACAATTAACATATTTTAAATGGATTTATAACATTTTTTAGAACAATCCTCATGCATATACATATCCATTTTAACCTGCCTTTTTATTTGATTTCAATTAAATTAACATGTATAGTTGAACTACAGAAAATTGATTGTCATAATGTATAGAATACACGAGGTTATGACTTTTCTATATCATAATCTTAATTTGTCACATGTTAAGGTTCACGTGCATCGCACGTGCATAGTACTAGTTATGAAAAATGTGTACTAAACATAACTCTACTCTTGAAAATTATGCACATTGGACGGATTCCTTCCAACTTAGTTAGTTCTAGGCGGAAATTGTTTGACGTCTTTTGACTTCATATAAAGCAAATTCATCCAAATAATATTACCAAAAACCCAGGTTTCTCTCATTTTCGTTCTACCATATTTCCAAACCCTAAACTCCGTTTAGTTAACAACTTCTCTTTTAAATGCAATTATATCGACTCTGTGCAAATATACTATTACAATTCACCGCCCTTGGGCGTATTACCATGTTCGATATGGTATTCAAATAATATAAAGGAGTTTTTATACATTTAATTGTCAAATTTAAATAAATTTGATCATTTTGGTACTTTAAAATCGATATGAAACACAAGTTAATACGTGTTTTTACATTTTTTGGAAAGGTCTCTTTCTTGCATTTTCAAAAGCATCAGATCAAAGAAAATGGTAACCAAATAGAGTGTAAAAAACTGGAAAGAGAATGCGAAACAACAAAAATGGAAGAAGTTTTTGCAACGAAAATATAATTTGAGAAAGCAGTTGAAGTTGCTCATTAATGTCACCAAAGAGTGCACGTGATACCACAACCATCCAAAGCCATCCACCACCACTAACCCAATAATCTCCTTGTTCTCTTCCTTTGATTAACCACCACAACCCACAAACACTCATCTTCGACCTCCACTACAAGTCAATGGATTAATTTCTTTCATTAATTTTACCCATCTCCAACCACCACAAGAAACCTCCTACCGCCATAACCAAACCATCAAACACGCCACTGCAACCATCTGTTTTTATGTGAAAATCTTTGGCGCAAACACCCATGGATAAGGACATCGCAGCACCTAGAGGAGTGGTGGTGTGGCGATGGCAGTGGCCAAATGCTTGGGTGGTGTTCAGGTAACTGTGGTAGTGTTACAGTGGTAGTGGTCGGGAGCTATGGTGACGATGGTGTGTGGCGATTGTGGTGGTGGGGTAGATCAGGGTGGTGTCGCTTTCAGCAGCGGTGCTGTTGCGGGGTGCTACATTGACAAGGTGGTTAGCAGTGGGGTGGATCGGGGTGGTGTCGCCTTCGGCAGTGGCGGTGGCCAGGTGATATGGTGACGAGGGTGGGTGGCAACTATGGAGGTGGGGTGGGATAACGTGGTGGATGAGGATGAGGGTGAAATAGAAAAATTATGAGGGTAATTATGTCTTTTTAATATTTTCATAAGGGTTTTGGTTGATGTGCACAAGTTGAAGTTCCTTGAGTGAGAGTCGGTTTAGTACACATTTTTAAACATGAGGATGCCAAATCACACATTGGTGTAAGTACAAGGGGCCAAGCCGTAATTGTGCCTTGCAATAACCTAATGTGTTTGGTTTTGTAAGAGAATTGGCACCCTTTATTCATCGGAGCAAGTCTCATAAGGCTGAGGTATAAAAAGCCCTCTAAGATTCGCTGTTTTTGGCATTTAAAATTGTGCTCCTAAATCGAGCACTCAATCCTATGAATTTTCACAAATCATGCAATTGAGCCCAAATTAAATTTGTGTCTCACTCGCGTGAGATTTTTAGAGGGCAAAATTGGAGTGACAGGTAAAATTTTAATTCTAATGAGTACTTAATTCTAGTGTGTTTGAAACTACATAAGTTATGACATTTCATTTCAAACACCTAAACTTAGTTGTTTGGGACATTCAGTAACAAAATTGGAATTGGATTTCACGAATTTTGAATGGATTTGTTCTTATAGTATGAAATCCAATGAAAATTGGTCCGATTTTATGAAATTTGGATTAACTTGAACTAAAAATAATTATTTACGTATCTTACATATCTTGAATTTTTACAATCAATGAATCTACCAGCATCGTCTTTATTGCTGCTGCTGCTCCCACACCATCTTTACTTCCACTACTACCACCATTATTGTTACCCTCACTACCACCACCATAGACTGTTATCGACTGCCACTATCATCAATAGATCATCATCGTCATTGTTGTCGCCACACTATTACCATCACCACCTTACCACTACCATCATCAATGCTAGAACAACTATCGTTGTCACTAGCATTACCACTGGTGCCACTGTATCAACCCTAATACGGTCAACATAACTATCACCACCACCACCACCACGGTCTATGTTTCAGCCACCATGATTAGTATCTCCAAAGTACCACTAGTGACACCTGGATACAACCACTACCACCACTATCATCGTTACAATCACTAGACCACCCAACTACCACCGCCATTGATGTCACATCACCACCATCACCGACATAACATAATCACCACCACCATCATCTCTACTATAGTCACCGTCACTTATATCGCCAAACATTATGACTAGTGAAACCCTGGTACCACTAGCATCATTATCACTAGAACCATCACAAGAAACCCCCCCCCCCCCCAATCACCACCATTGTTGTTACTGTCGACTAATGTCGCTGCCATAGGACGACACCACCGCCACCACCATCTTTGATACCACCACAGTCAATACTGTCACCACCCTATTAATACCAAAAAAAGAAAAAGAAAAATGCAAAGTATTGGCCTAGGCAAGCCTGATATATATAAAGGCATCAAGCATGCCACATGATTCATAACGAGTATATGCCTAAAACAAATCCCAACTGAAGGTTGATTAGCCCCAGCAAAAAGTAGGGAAAATTAGAGACTATCAAATCAAAGACAGCAATGTGAAACGACGCATGACAAGTTCTGAGCATAGGAAGGACACGTGGCTCATTCATATAGGGCCTAAAGGTTTTTATTATGCTAGGTGTTGACCAAAGAGAAGTTGTGAAAGAATGTGGCAAGGGCTAGATAAACATTTACTCATGAAGGTGAAATGAGTTCCTCTCCAGCCGTAGCATGTGGCAAGGTTATATCACCCAAAGGAGCTTAGAGTGAGCAGGGTGGTTAAACAGGCACGATTGAACATACAAGCAACCCCAGATTGGATCGCCCTAGCGGCTTGGCCTAAACTAAACAACTTGATTGGCATGCCCAAAACACATGGCAGCTCCCGATCGGACCTACAAGAAGCCAAATGATTACAGCTCGACTAGAAAAGCCAAAAAGGTTGCATGAACTACTCCTCATCAGCATGAAAAAGCTATCACATAGTTTTCGTTATCACACCTTTTTTTACCTCAAGTAAATAGGTTTATCTTAGGTTAGGGTAGAATATCAAACCAACTGTTTGTCTCATCCAAATAGTCCCTAAAAGTGTATTCAATCCTTGAATGAAGTGCTTTGTATGTTCAGAGTGCTATGTTCAATTGCAAACACTATGAAGGTAAACTGCTTGTAGTCATCACATTATTTATGCTTGTTGGATAATTTCCATCGTATAGCTAATTTGAAAACATTATGAAGGTAATTTTTTGTTATTCAATGCTGGTCTGATTAGGAGTAGGAGCAAATTAGGCAAAAATAGTGGTAACTTGGATAGCACTGAAAAGTCCTAAAGCATTAGGAAAAAATAATTCTAAAGATATTCTCAAGTCCTGATTGATGTTTGAAGAAGTCAGAGTATGCATTTTCCCCCAAACGCCAGACCAGTTAAATTACTTAGGAAGTTTATTTTAAACATGGTCCCGCCAGTTGGCACGCTCAGGCACCTCACACGAAGCCCACACAGTTACACGATTGATGCGCGTGCCTGAGCGTTTCAATGGCAAACACATCCTGCCACTAGTTACTTCTCCTGTCACCACCGCCATTATCATCGTTACCATGACTTGAACACCCCACCACTTTCGTCGTGAGTGCCGCTACACCAGTTCTTATGTCGTGACTAGCACTACCACCCAGTGCTGCTACCAATACATGTGAAATCACTTACCTCAGTTTTTTTCATAACCTGAGAATATGGTTGTTTGAAATTTATTCCCTTTCCATTTCAAGTGGTTTCCAAACACAAAATTAGAATATTTGAATTTCTTTGTTTCTAAACAGAAAAATGTGTTGAATTCCACATTAATTCCCAATTTGAAATCTAAATCCTGAAACAATCGGTTCCAAGCATAATGTATTTTTCGCTAAAAAATACATAAAATTGAATAGTTAGCCCCTATGCTGCCCCCACCTGACAACCGTCCGTTAGCTCGATACGGTTGCCCTTCACCTCTAAACCCTCAATCACGGTAGCCTTCCAGTGCCAAACCCACCATCACTGCCACCCTCGACTGCCACTCCACCATTACTGTTACCCCTTGCTACCAAACCCACCATCACCGCCAACTACAATCCTGGCTATTTTCGCCGCCACACCTTCCAAACATCAACACATGGCACAAATCTAATTCCTATCCCTCACCCACCACTTCTACCTCCCCCTCAACCAAAACCCTTCAACCGTTGCAAACAACTGTCACCACCATCAATTAAAACAATCAATGGGTTGGCTTTCTTCAGTCTTTTTGTTTGTTTTCGAAATCGTAATCAATTTTGACGGTATCTTTCCGATTTGAGAATGTTAGAGCTTTAAAATCATAGGCTTGGCTATGGTGGTCGATGACAAGCTGCTAAAGAGAACAATAGTGAATCTAGTGGTGTTGGTGGTTTGTATGAATGTATGTGTGGGTGTGTCAGAGAAGGAGATGGAGAGGGAGAGAGAAAGAGATGTAGGAAGGAGGAATGGGGGCCAGAAGGAAAAAGATGGGTATGTGTGGTGGGTTGATAGTTGGTGGGTATTGGTAATCGGAAAGGTGGCTTGGCAGCTCGTAGAGGATCACACTGGATTTAATCAGCCGTAGTAGAAATAATGGGAAGGTGGTAATTGAAGCGGTTAACCACATACCTTGGGGAGGGGGGGGGGGAATGAAGTGGGGGGGTGGGTCGTGTTGGTAGTGGGAGAGGTGGCTCGGCAACTCAATGAGGGTCAGCAGGTTTTGGTCGACCTTAATAGAATTGAGGGAAGGTGGTACTGAAAATGGTTTTGAGGTAGCCGCCTACTTGGAGGGGGGTGTTAGTAGTTGGATAGGTGGCTCGGCAGCTCGCAGAGGGTCGCGCAGTTTTGGTCGGCCGTAATAAAAATGAGGGCAAGGTAATAATGGGAACGGTTATGAGGTGCCACACACTTAGGGAGGATGCGAGTGCAATATAGCAAAACTTAAAGAGTGGTAATTGAATTTGGTGTATTCCCCTCTAATTTCTTTCATCAAAATGATCTTTATCACTGTTCTTTCAGTTTATCCTCACAAAATTCCACGTGAGTGGCACAAAATCTTAATTCGGACGCAATTACACCATTCGTGTAAATTTAGGGTGATTAAGTGCTTGAACCAATAGAGTTTTTTGTGCCAAAACAAGCAAACCTTGGATGGTTTCTTAACTTTAGCCTCCTTGTAATACATTTTACTATAGAACGCACTTTTCACTTGCGGCAAATAAGTTGGCTATTGTTGACAACTTGAAAACTTATTGCTTGTTAGTGAGGAACTTAGTACTAGTATAAACAACTATGTCTTTTTGGTTGGTGTTAAAATGACAAATTGTTCAACCAACCCATCATTCCTTGAGTTTGTTAGAGTAAATCGTGACCGACCGGGTCTATGTCGCCTTACCTTGCCAAGATTTTATCAAGAAATATAGAAATTTCATGCTCTGTATATCGAAGGAGTGGGGAAAAGTTATGCTTGTTAAAAGGAAAGAGGGAGTTTCGATAGATGAAAGCTTTTAATGTTGTATTGTTAGAAAAAAACAAGGATGATGCCTAGTCAGTAATCCACAATCCCTATTAACCAAAGTTATCGAGCTGAGCATTTTCCAAATGGTAGTCTTATATTAGCTAAGTTAGAGAAAACTAAGGGTGTCAATCATGACCCAAACCCATTTGCCCACCCAAATCCGCCCATTTAAAAGTCACCCAAACCCACCCATTAAATAATTGGGTCTAAATGGGTCGATATCTACAAAACCCACTTATCCATGGGTTTAAATGGTTTTTAAATGGGTGCCCATCTCACCCATTAGTAACCTAAAAATTTCCTCAGCCAATTTCCTCATACGGCACACACCCGACAGCTCGCGACCACCTACCGTCGCCGTCGCCATTGCCTCCACCACCACTTGCCATCGCCGTCACCAGCCTTTCATCATCGTCGCCACTGCGAGAGCCACCAACCAACCCACGGCCAAGCACCACCAGCACTCCCTAAGCTCGAGCGACCGCGCGGCAATGACCGAGCCTCCCCTCTTATGCCCGAATCTTCTCGACTGAATAGGTGATTCTCGAATCTTCTCGGCTAATCGATGACTGACTAGCCTTGTTTATTGATTAGGTAGGTAAATCCAAGCAGGAGGGCGGATGATGGTGCGCGATGGTGGAGCCAGTGGCGTTCTTGATCCTTCAGATCTGTGGTTGTCGTTGGTCTTTGTGGTGGTAGATCCGTGGTTCTCCTCATATCTGGAACGGATCTGTGCGATGGTGGCGGCGTGGTTGTTGATTTTGTTGTGGGTGTGGTGGTAATTGTGACATGGTGGTGGTAGCTATGGGTATTGAGGTGGGTACAGATGTGGCGGTCGCGAAGGTGGGTATGGGCGGCGACGACGGTAGAGGTGGATATGGCTGTGGTGGCAGCGTGCAGTGGTGGCGATGGTTTCACTCTTTGAAGATGAAGATAGCTGAAGAAAATGGTTTATGATTGTTTAAATGTAAATGATTTGTTATTGGGTTAATGGGTGTAAATGGGTGAAACCAACCCATTTAAGAGATAACCCATTTAACCCATAATTAAATGGATCAAAATGGGTTGGTGATCCATTTGTACCCAACCCAATTAATTAACACCCAAACCCAACCCACCCACCCATTTTGCCACCCATAGAGAAAACCCATCATATACTTGGCAAAGCATATCCGAAGCAACTGAAGTTACTAAAATAGGCATGATTGGAAAATTGGCAATAGACAACAGGTTAAGGTATGGGCGGATAAACGGATTCATTGGCTTACTACTTTTAAACTTATTTCTCTTCTGGGGGATGCTAACTCTCAGTTGATGCTGGCAGATTGGACTGGCCACACTAATAATTCATAGTCCATGTATATGATCCAAGAATTATTTTTGCCTACTAATGTAGCTGATTTAATTGCTTGGTTCCATGGGAAATGAGACATGTTTTGGGGGAAACGGCGTATTGCCTTGTATTGCTAGAAATATAAAAGGAGTAAATTGTTTAAGGTAGAAGGTAATGATGAAAGGCGCCTAGAGTATCTGGAAGGTTTTATGGATTTATAAGAGCCAAATAAAGTTGAAACCGTGTTATTCACTGCCCACTAATGTCAGCTTACATACGCTCAAATGCGGAATGAGTTTATTATGCCCAGAATGTGGTAACAATAATCAAAATCATTATACATGTATCTATGATATTTCGACCTAGTTGTTCCTATAAAGGATGGATGCATTTTAGTATGGACCAAGAGGGTGTGATGTCTTATTTAGCTTGTGTTTTGAGCTAACATTTAGAAGCTGGATATTGCTAGATTTAAACATTGTTGCACTTTTATGACTGTTATGGTTCAATAGAAATCAAGTGGTGCACACGAAAACATGTGTAGATCCAATTAGCTTCACACGGAAACATGTGTAGATCCAGAGAGCCACCCAAAAAAAGGTGCCTAGGCGGACACATGTTCATCAGAGAAGTGGGTGTAACTACTAGTCAGCTATTAAAGACGTCGTCAGTTGTGTAGATTAATACAAGAAGGTCAGGCAGTTCAATATGATTGCGCATAAAATAAAGTTTGTTCAAAATTGTATGGAAAAAACAACTGTAAGCGAGAACGAGACAATCAGTAGTAGCGGTTGACAAGCAGTTTCCATGACTGATTGAAGATGAACAGTTGTCAACAAAAATGAAACGATCGGCAGTAGCGGCTGATAAGCAATTTTCACGACTGCATGAAGATAAACAGCGGTCAGCACAAGCGAGGCACTCAATGAAATTGGTCGACAAGCAAACTACATAGAGAAAGACAACTATCATTTGGGACAAAACAATCAATAGCAATGGTGGACATGTCATTTTCAGCAGAGGGTTGAAAAAAACGGTTATGGGCAATTGAGAAACGCGGACAAGGAAGTATAATAGAAAGAGAGGGGAAACGGGACAAAGGGCGTCGAATTTACACATCAAAGCTGACTTGAAGAAATCAAGTCTGGAGGCTATTAGCTTTCTTTCTTTTTCTTTTACCTTTGTCAAAATTCCATATAATTTGCCTTGTGTCTCCCATTCGATGTCGTACTTGTATTCGGTGTATTGTAAAAGTGTTCTTTATTTTTGTGGGCTCATATTTCATTGACGTGTTTCACATTCTGTTCTTAATTAGTTTGCATTTTTAGTGAAGTCCTCAGGCCCGGAGGCAAAAATATCCCACACTATTAATCGATTGTAGCGGGTGCACAAATCGGTTGTGAGTTTGTCCACAGTGCAAACATTGGCCCACCCGGTGGGACCCTTGTAACTAAAAAAGGAAACAATGCCAAGTATATGCCAAGTATATGTAGTCATGCTATAAGATTGAATGGGGCCGAGACCCATATTGCAAACAATTGTAGTAATTTGGGAGAAACAAGAAACACTCAAGCCGTTAATGGCATGAATGAGAATGTTATACGAACACTAATGTTTAGAACTTAAGAAGCACCAGCAGAGAAAGTACTAACGATGGTGCAGGCCTTAATGCTGAGATGCTGGCTACCGATTGGAATGATCAAACTATGAGCCAGTTGGTGAACCAGGTTAGTTCATCAACACAAGTATTTGGGGCTATGATGTCTCAATTCATGACTATTATGCAAAACCAGAATATCGTTTTAAATAGAATGGTTATAGTCAAGACCAGTCTAGTTAGAAAATAGCGGGCAAGATGAGAAGGTTAGCATAAGAAAGAAATGCCTCTGAAGGGGAAATAGTTAAAGACTTAGCAGGGAAAATCCAAAAACAGATGTCTTCTATCGCTAAGATAGTGGATGTAAAATTGCAAAGAGGAAAGATTCTTGTCAATTATCAAGCTGACATGATGGAGACGAACACCTCTCCCGTGGGGATTGAAAATGTTGTGAAACAACCCAACGGTTTAAGTTCAAACCACCCACACGAGTTAGGTTGGTGCATTCTCATGCCTATCGATGAGAGAGATCCATGGCCAAGAAAAAGGTTGGCCACGAATGGATCTAAAGGCCCTACAACGAGGCCTAATACTTTTTGAGTTACCAAAAATGAGGCTGGCCAAGTTAGTGGTGGCCAGGGAATTGAGAGCGCTTGTACCCCTCCTCATAAGAGAAATCAAGAGGGGATCTCTCGATCTAAAAATCCTATGTTTGAGGAAGTTGGCGGTTTCACTCGACCAAATAGTCCTAGTGATAGAGAAAGGGTGGGTACAAGATTTGGAGCCCAACCACAATATGAGTTCCATTAAGTTGGTATCGGTCAAGGATACATGTCTATTGACAGGCCGCTTTATTGAAAATCCATACCCTGACGAAATCGACCAAATAGAAGTACCCATGGAAGTAAAAATACCAGAGTTTAGCCTTTTCTAGGGGAAGGGAATCAGTTGACTATCGAGCATGTTGCAAGGATCACTTTCCAGTTTGGGGATCTCGGCCAACATGAGTGGGTAAAGCTAAAATGGTTCCAGTATTCACTGACTGGAGTAGCTTTTTCATGGTTTGCTAACCTACCAGCAAAATCAATTTTTCCTTGGAGAGACATGGAAGATATATTCCATGCACGCTTATGGAGCCAGATATTTCTTTAGTCGATTTAGCTAGACTAAAACAATTCTTAGGGGAAAGTGATGAGCAACTTTTAGAAAGGTTCAAGGCGTCCAAGAATAAATGCCATTTCCAAATGCCAATATCCGAATTGGAAAAATTGGCTCTTAATAGCCTAGACCTAAAACTTAGGAAAATATTTGAGGGCATGGAGTTTAGGAATATTTTTGAACTTTCTTCTCAAGTGGCTAGATATAAAACACTACTGAGGGAAGAGAAAGTTAAAAAGAATTCATCGATGAGAACTTACTTCCAAGACCCTATCGATCTGGAGATAGATGTTGCGAAAATGGTTGGGGAAAAACAGTCATTTATGAACCTTCGATTAAAGTTAGGAACCTTGTCAGCCTACCCTCGAAGCAGCCCAACAAGATGAATCCATCGCCTGTGCTATGAAAGTACTCATCCCATATCAATCAAGAAGATGAAATCTTCGACCATCTCTTGAAGATTAAATTCATTCAGCTTCAAGGCCTTCTTAGGGCTCTTAAGGATAAGAAGGCTAAATTCTGTAAGTGACACAATACCATTAGTCATAATACTAATAATTGTGTTGTTTTTCGGAATGCGGTGCATGATCAAATTGAGGCAGGGCTGCCGAAATTTGTTGACAATGACAATGAAGTGATGGAAGTCGACAATGACCCTTTTTCAGAGATGGCTCTAGATTTTAGCATGGTATTAGTTGATTATAGTCCGATCGAGTGCTCAAGCAGCGATAATAGTTCAAAACAAGAGAACTTTAAAGAAAATAAGCCGCTAGAGAGCGACATCGGTAGCAGGAAGGCAAAGGAATAAATGGTATGGGCCAACGAATGGTTCAGTTCTAACATGGAGAGGAGTGTTAGTTGTGACAAAAAAGTGAAAGAGATGAACATATGGGTTGATGAGGAGTCTAGTTCTAACAAAGGTAGCTTATTGCTGAAACTTGGAACCTTTGTCTCCAAAATTGGACCAGGTGGGGAACCAGTTTGTCAAAGTTATGGTTCCTTAAGTGAGTGGTCGAAAAGAATGAGGTGAAAAGAAAAAATGATAGAGAACTTGGCTCAAAAAAGAAAATCACTATATAAATATTAGAAGAGAAGCCAAGAACGACGGAGTTTACCTACTCAACCAGGTATGAGTTTAGACACCCAAATATGGCCAATCAAGTGATATATCATAATAATATTGGGCCAGGACACTTTGGCTCGAGAATGATAAAATCGAAGCTTGGACCATTTGATCCCAAATACATATCCAAGAACCACGAAGGTAAAAACCCCATAATGGCCGGAGATCGAGTCGAGCCAAAAATGATTAAACCAAAAGTGATGCCCAATAATTTATGGCATATAGTTAGTCAAGAGAGGTTTCCACTTCCAGGGACCTACCAAGATTTGAGCAGGACACAGAAAATGAGAGTTCAAAGAAAATTTGCCGCCATAATGTAGAACGAGTTTAAGATCCAACAGGCTCAAATTGACTGTAAGAAATGAGCATGGACAAGGGAGGCAAACCATAAGGATATGGCTGGGAACAAACAACAGAAAACTAAGGAAGAAGTGGCCCCAAGAAAGGCGGTTAAAAGTCAGAATGTAGATGCCAAAATGGTCAGGAAGTTTAAGCAGGCCAAGGAACCATCGATTGATAAGAAAATCGAAGAGGAGTCAGAGATAGAAGTTTCAAGCAGGAAGAATGAGTTGGTGATAGGAAGTATGACAACCGCAAAGGGTAAAAAGTCGGAAGTAAAAACGAAAACTATTTTTTGGGGAACACGCGGTTAGTATTGATTGCAATATGGTGTTCATTTTACCCCTCACTTTCGAGGAAAAAAAGGAACAACTTTCTCAAGGGTGCGGACAATGTAGATGATAACAAGGCTCATGCGCCTCACAGTTTTGTCCTCAAAAGGAAAGGAAATGTGACTGACAAAGTAGGGCATAATCATTCTAACGCTGGCATCATTATCGATCAGGGGAATCGGGTCATCTTGATGAGACTAGATCCACAAAAAACTACGCATTTAAAGCCTTTGTTCATTTCAAATTAAATGAATGACCAGCTAGTGACCAGAGTCTTGGTCGATAACGGTGATGCAGTGAACATTTTACCTACTAGAATGTTGAAGAAGTTGTGTACGGATGAGAAAGATTTGATCTCTTAGATCATGGTATGTACTTTGTTAGGGGTGTCTCTTGACCCAAAGGGTGTGGTCCAGATAGAATTAATTGTAGGAAAGAGAACAAAGATGTCACCCTTCTTTACGATTGATTCCTCATCTAATTTTAACGCCTTGCTCGGTAAGGACTGGATCCATATCAACGGTTGCATACTATCTTCCCTTTTATCAGGTGTTGATATTCAGAATGGAAGAACAGGATGGAAAGAAAGTAGCAGAATTAGTTTGTGCATATGACAAACCATTTTTAGCTAACTGAAATTGTGTGAAAGCAAAGTTCTATTAGCATGGGATAGAGCTGTTGATATTAGCTGATGATGGAATGGTGATGTGTGGTCAAAATGTTTATTGGGAAAAATCTACAGTCGATCGCGTGCATATAAGAGAGAAAATGGCTGGACCTGGTATAAAAAGGTCCCTACCAAGTACTTGTAAGAATAATTGTTGATGGATAGTTACGATAAGAGAGATCTTGACAGATGTTCCCATCGTGGATCGAGGGAGTGTAGAGGATGTTGAGAGCTGGGATGTACAACCGATGATGGTTGATGTCGTGGATAAGAGTAAGATGGGACATGACACAATAATGGCGACTTTTAAAAAATATATGATATATGCTGTGGAAAAAAGATTGGCAAAGCTGTCTTTAGTCGATTAGGCAAAATGTATAGAAGATAATGAAAAGGATCGATTAGAGTTTGAGATTGAATCCAACAAAATTGGACTATTTGAAAGTGGAGGTACAAGACCCTTTGTTGGAAGTAAATTGGAGATAGAGGCCGATCCATGGCTTATTTTTGTAAGCGCTCGGTTACCAACGGAGATGCAAAAATGGATGATTAAACTAGTCAAAAGATACAAGGATTGCTTTGTGTGGAGCTACGAGAAAATGTCGGGTTTGGATAGAAAGCTGGTGGAACATAGACTGTCGATCAAGCTAGGCTTCAAACCTTTCATACAAGCACCCAGGAAGATGTCAAATGAGGTAACTTTACTTGTGAAAGAGGAAATTGAGCGGCTGATCAAGGCAAAGTTCATTCAACCTGCCAGGTATGTTGAATGGATGTCTAATATGGTCCATGTGTTAAAGAAAAATGGCAAATTAAGAGTCTGCATTGATTTTAAAAACTTAAATACTACCACTCCTAAAGATCAGTATGATATGCCTTTCGTCGATTTACTAGTTGATTCAGCACCAAAACATGAAGTCGTGCCTTTTATGGATGGAAATGCTAGGTGCAACCAGATTTTTATCAAGGATGATGATGTCCATAAGATTGTATTTAGATGTCCTGGTGCAATGGGGACATTTGAATGGATAATAATTCACAGTGGCCTAAAGAATGCTGGGGCCACATACCAAAGGGCAATGAAGTTAATTTTTCATGACATGATTAGTAAGTTTCTAGAAATGCATATTGATGATGTAGTTGTTAAATCAGACGATCATCAGAAACATAGACAGCATCTAGAAGATGCCTTCATTAGAATTAGAAAGCATGGTTTGAAAATGAACTCTTTGAAATGCGCTTTTAGAGTTTTTGCAGGAAAGTTTTTAGGAGTTCTAGTTCATTAGAAATGAATTGAAATCGATAGTACAAAGCAAAGGCCATCATAAATATATGCTAAACCTCATTTGAACAAAAAAGAGCTTCAGCATTTTCTAGGACAAGTTAACTTCTTATGTTCATTCAATGCCAATTAAGCAAGAAAGACAAAAGCTTTCTCGACTTTGTTGAGACTAAAATGAATACCAAATATCCCTGAGAAGTGGAACATCAACAGGCTTCCAAGTGATAAAGGAGTATTTGATCAAGCCTTCAGTTCTAATGCCACCGAGAATCGAAAAGCCATTGAACGTCTATATATCGGCCGCAAAATCTTTACTTGGCAGTTTGTTTTCCCAAGAAAACAGTCAGGGCTTTGAGCAAGTGATTACTATTTTAGTCGAGGGTAAAATGTAATAGAACAAAAGTATTCTGCTATAGAAAAATTATGTTTAACTTTATATTCTACTGCAGTTAAGCTTAGACATTACATGTTGTCTTTTGATGTGTTGGTAAAAGCACAGACCGACTTAGTAAAGTATATGCTATCGAGGCTGGTGTAACGAGGTAAAGTGGGAAAATAGGTGTTATCTTTGATAGAATATAGCCTGGCGTATATCCCTTAGAAAGCCGTGAAATGGCAAGCATTGGCTAATTTCCTAGCTGACAATCTGAGTGATGAAATTGAGAAGGAAATAATTTACTTCGGCATCGTCCTTTAAAAGATGATGTTCGATATAGACGCGTAGACGGTAGATTCAATCACAGCAGAATGGTTGAAGTCGTGATGTATTACTCGAATCATCTATTCCTCCAGCTTTGTCGATTCATCATGGTGTATTTGCAGTTACACTCTCCTCATATTTTATTTTCCAAATTATCAGTGTCTCACCTAATTTTCTCCACGACAATCCCTTTAGTTTAAAAATCATGAAGAACCCTATTTTTTCCTCCAAATATAAAGCCAACATTCTTCCACTGATTACTGGAATTGCTTCACTACCTCCATGCAAAGTCGCAAACCCAAATCTTCCACTTTGAAACCAATGTAAGATCTAGACTTCCGGTGTTTATTCTTAGAATTTCTAATTCCTTGAACTTGAACCCTTTCCTTTTTGTTTCAAATTAGAATTTGATAATTGAGTTTTGGAACTTATTAGTCCCAATTGGGAATTAAGGCCGCTAGTGGGATTCTTAATTTTAGATTGAGATTTTGGATTTTTATTTTTAGATTGCAATTGCTACTCGTGGGTGGTGAGTGTATATGTTTCAGATTGAGGTCTGTTGTTTTTTTATTATTATTTTGGATTGAGAGATTGACAATTGCTGCTTGTGGTAGCAATTAGGAAGTAAGAATTTGGCATTTGAGAGAATTTAGCACTGAATTTGGCAATTGGGGTTTGAGAATTTGGAGCTTTCATGAACAAGTTGAATATACTGCCCATCTGACGAATTGGGAAGTTCGAATTGCCGAATTGGTGTTCTTATTTCTTGCCCCTTTGGGCCACGTTCATCAGTTTGTTAGGTTTAACTCATTGACGAAGGAATTTTAAGAAATTTTTTTTTGACTATTAAGTGTCCACCTTGAACTAAGTTTTTGGCTCCGCCATTGTTTGTGGGGGATATGGTCAGATGGTCTGTTGGTCTGATAAGGGGTTTTCTCCTACTAGGTTTCCATCTTTATTCTTCCCCTTAACGTCCTAGTTAGGTCCCTTCCCCTCACTACCAGCTAAGGCGTTGTTGGGTTGGTTAGTGCATTTGGGGTCTCGGGGCTGTCGTGGTGGTGTGTTAGTTTCGCTTGGGGGTTTCTTTGGGGTGGTGGTAGATAGGGCTGCGAGTCTGAGCGGTGGTGCTTGACGGCGAAGGCGTGGTGGAGTTGGGCTTGTGTACAGATTTGGTTTCTATGGTGTCTGGCGGTGTTGATGGTTGGCCATGGCATACAACTTGTAGATAGTGGCGGAGATGCGCGTTTGGCGCGTGCTAGAGGTGGCATCGGGGCACGTGGCTATGGATTGGTAGATTTTGGCTCGTGGGCTGACATATGGTGCTAACTATTAGCCTCTCATGCTGTTGACATGAAGTGTATGCGTGTTTGACTTCTTGTAGTGCTATTTTATCTGTTGGTTTTTGTCCTTTGGTTATGCTTATATGTAGTTACTTTAGTTTACTGGTTAATTTTATCTTGTTGATTTTTATTATTATTTTTGTCTTAGAATGAAAGCTGGATTACTTAAAAATTTTAATTGTTATGGTTTATTCTGTTGATGCCTAGCAGATATGAATCTTATCTGTGTAATTGCCCTTCTTGGACTTGTTATAAACTTAACTGCTTTGCAGTCTTCTAATGTATATAATTCAATTTTATTACAAAAAAATGCATGACACCTTTTCAAAAAGAGAAATTAAGCCAAATATATATCTATGGAACCTTTTGAAAGTTTACATATTTCTCCGCAACTATTTGTCATACATTATCCTTTCGAGTAAGATCTTTCACTTATAGCTATTTTGTCCTCACTTATCAAAATTATTTAGCGGTCTTAGCTTTTGCTTTGAAAGCAATTAGGATTAAACAGTTGGAGAGCTTTGCTTTAAAAATAGGGCTTAATTGCATTGTGAACCTTATTTTTTTTTTTCAAAACTTATAACTAAAACTCCAATGTTTATACCGTAGATCTGGGAATCCTAGGGTTTGCCTATTATTGCAATCAAAGGAAGATGCAAGTATAAAATTGTCTTTTTAAGTTTGAATCATCTTGACCACGATAGGTCATCGTTCAACCACAAACTGGAATCACACAAATATTAATTTTCTGATTTGGTTTAAAGATGATCATACTCACCGGCAACAATCACGTGCAACCCATTCCCATTTAACGCTACCAAGAAAATCTACGCCAACCCACATTCTCGCCCTCATCTTCATTGACTCTCAAAGCTAATTACCCAAAACTACTATCATCGTGACACTTAGAATTTGGTTTGTGTTATGAATTTGGAAAGCACAATTTTGTGACCACATTTTGAATAACAACTCAAAAGAAAGAAAGAAAATGAGGAGGATGTGAAAAACCCATTATTGGTGGAGTCGGTTGCTTTTAGATGTAATGTACGACATCGTTAACGGTGTTGATGGTGGTCAAGATGACTTGCCATTGATTTTTCCATTTGTAGTAGTGATTTTGAAGGTGATGGATGGTGGTCAGTAGTGGCGATGGTGGTCAGCGGCGGTTTAGCTTTGGTTAAGGGCGATGAAGATGATTAAAACCTAAAACAGTTCTACCCTTGTCTTTTCCGTCGATTGCAACAATAGGCAAATGTTAGATTTTTGAGAGTTAATGTGTAAAAGTTGGGGTTTTACCTGCATTTTTTTAAAAAGACACAGAGTATGCTGTGCAATTAAAGCTGACAATGATATATAACATCATGCTTCAATTATTCAATCGCAAAAAACAACCTAGAGCGACAACATATAGACATCAGCTTTACATATCAAAATTGCTTTCAGGTCTCTTAAAGAAAAAAATATTTAGTAGTTGTTTAACACTATGTTATCGGCTTAGGTGGTGTTATACTATTACTAATAATTTGTTAAACAATCAATCTTGTAAAATCGTACGGCAGTTAACTTTACTCACTGTTTATCAGATTATTAGTTCTGTGTTCCTGTATCGTGGTGGTGATTGTGGAAGCATAGGGTGAGAGCGATGGTGAGGATGAGAGGAAAGGCGACACCAACAACATCGACAATGAGGTAAGGCAACAGGGGTGGTGGAGGAAGGGGGTGGGTGAGATCTCTATACTGTTGTGATTGACACGATAGTTGAAGTTACAGCTAACCGTCATTACAGCTACATCTTGTAAATGTCGTTTTATTGACACAATTTTAGTGATAATATAACATCATCTAAACCGATAACGTTATATTAAACAACTACCAAATATTTTCTCAATCGTCCTGTACCGTCGTGTATTCCATGCCAATCAGGTTTAGCAAACCAGAATATTTGTTTAAAGCGTTTTGTCACTTTGCTAAAATTAGTAGCGACGTTCATTTATCATAGACGCATTTTGTGACGTTTTGTTTTTTTGCCAGCAAAGAGCCGTCGCCCCCCAACCCCAAGTAAAGTTTAGCAACTGCGTGAGGGCAGCCAAACCCTTTCATCGAGCAATTGGCGGGCGTTATGGAGAAGGCAGAAGAAATCGACGATCGCGATCTCCCTCCATTCAAGCTCCTGCTTGCTTGTCCATCTGGCCTCTCTCCATCTCAGGTTCGTTCAACTGCTACAAATCGACGTTCTACTTTCCCCCTTGTTTGTCGTCCCCAAGATATCTATCAATGTCACCGTATTATGTGAACACTTGTGCAAAATTAAGGTGTCGGTGCATTTCGACGAGTCGTACGACAGGATTCCTCATCCCGACATCGATCTAGAAAACTCCATTTCTGAGGTCAGTCTTCGATTGTACGCGTTTCCTTACTTTAATTGAATCTGCGTGATAGTACCACGTACTCCGTCTGTTTCATTATTTTTCCCCATTTTGACTTTCACGAGTTGATAAAACAAAATTTTTATGCTTAAACATTGACTTTGCTCGCCTTCTGTGACTTGTCAAACAAATTTTATTAGACTCGTTGCTACTACTTGAGTTCAATGCAATCTGTAGAGGTTCGAACTGCATTATTAAAATTTGCAAAAATGTGAAAGGAAACTAGAAAATAAACTCAGGTATTATTACTCATCTAGGCCGTGCGATTTAATCTTTCTTTGTTCTTGGATCTGGATGCATTGCGTTTTGTCTGTTTTCAAAAGTTAGTGTACCATGGGAATTGGATCATTTCGATTTGGCTTTGTACGACTTAGAATGATGCTCTGTGATGTTTTTTGAGAAATTATATCTGAATTGGAATCTCCAGTGGCAATGACATTCTGGAACATAATTGAGAAAGCAGTGATCAAGTGAGTTTTGGTTGAACTGACTCGCCAAGTCATTTAAGATATACTCCATCTCCCACATTTGCAGTCTTTGTTCCTATTAGAAGGCACTAACAGAAAAAGCTGGAACAAATAGATGGATTAGAATACATAACTGACGTGGCTTTATAAAAGTTTTGCATAAGTAATAAGCAAACCTAATAATTTGCCCAACACGAGTGTCAGGAAGAAATCCGAAAGGATGGGACTATTTGTACAGAACAAATAGGTTATGTTGAAGGGGGTTCTGTTGTGAAGAGTTGCATTAACTTTCTGAAAAATATTTGTTTGGTTTTGACAAATTTATGCAGTTTTAGGAATACTATAAAGTGTTGATACCTGATTATGGTCCTGATGTCTTTCTATGTCATTTTATTAGATCTGGGATCAAAGAGTTCAACTAAGCACATCATTGTTTAATGGGAAGAAGTTCAGGGTACGTGGTTTTCAACCTTTGTATTCATGTTGATCTCAAGTACTCAATCTATAGTCATTATTGCTGAATGACACGTCATATGGATCTCAAGTAGTAGAGGACGGGCAACTGATCCATGCAAGCTGAATTACTTTAAACATGTCTTGTATGTACTAGATAATAGCAACTACGAAATTTCTATACATTTGAACATTGCAGAAAGGCTAAATTGCAAATAACTCCTTGACGTTTGCAATGTTTGGCAAATAAACCCTAACCTTTCAATCCGAGCATTTAGACCCCTGACGTTTCCAATAAAGCAATTGGACCCAAAATCGCATGACCGTCAAAATTAAGTGGATGACCATCTGTCTGTGGTAGCCACATGACCCTTTAAGAGTAGTATTTAAGTAAAACAACAAATAAATACATAAAAATTAAACCACTAATTATGTTTCAAAACATGATTGGGCCATTTTTTAACTTAAGTCTTCTTTTCCTTTGTCTTCTTTTATTCTTCCTTCACCATTAAAACCACCACCACCATCATCAACACCATTGATTTGTCTACCACTCCATCAAGGTTCCATTACCACTGAAACTTTAACTCCAACAACCATTGCCAGTACTCAAAACCCATTCCACAATTATAAAAGTTCAAGTACATAACGGTGGATCGATTTGAATTAGATCTGGTGACGGCTTGATATGGGGTTTCGGTTCTGTGTTGATCGCCTTGGCCTTGGTGGCGGGTTTGTGATAGTGGTGGTGAACATAATTAAAGTGTGCGGTGAACTTTGGGATTGTGAGTGCAGGTATTTTGTAGGGGCTGTGTGTGTGTGTTTTTTTTAGAGAGAGAGGGAGGGAGGGAGCCAGTGGTGGTAGTTGGTGACGGATTATTGAGTTAGGGAATTTTGGAGTGGAGGGTGGTGGTGAATTAGTAATGAGGTGGCCAATGGTGTAGTTATTGACTGGTGTTTTCATGATAATGGTGGCGGTGCAGGTTTGGGTTGTGAGTGAAGGTATTATTTGTTGGGACTGTGTGTGTGTGTGTGAGAGAGAGAGAGAGAGAGAGCCATGGTGGTGGTTTGGTGGTGTTGGCTTTATTGGTGAGGGAAGAATGAAGAAGAGAAGAAAAAGAAAAAAAATGATTTATAAATATGTTGGACAGAGTTGCCTGAATTGCACGAATAGTCGGCCATCCACTTAATTTTGGCGGTCATGTGATTTTGGGTCAAATTGCCTTAATTGGAAACGTCGGGGTTTTAAAGGCCCAAATTGAAAGATTAGGGTTTTATTTGCCAAAAGTTACAAACCTTAGGGGGTTATTTGCAATTTAGCCTTGCAAAATGGTCAGTGACATGCTGACATGCCAAAACCTGCTTGTCTTATGGCCTGCAGCTCTTTGACATCGCCCTGTATATTTAACGTATAAACTGGGACACTAGGTTGCAAATCAATTTTGTAATTTCCGTAGGTTTCCACAGCTGGAGTCGATGTTATGACGTTATACGTGGAGCTATCTGCCAGCTGCTTGTTTATTACTAAATTAATGTTATCGTTGATCTTGACCCTTAGATTACGGGTTCAAAATGCAGAAACTGTACCAGGGTACCCCTGCAAAAGTAGGAAGGATGCTGTAAACCTGAGTAAGAAGTGTGGACTCTAGAGTCTAGAATCGTTCCATATGTCTGGTGTCACAGGGGTTGGTAAGACCCTAAAAATGAAAGACGATGATGCAGAAGGTTATGGTAGAGGGCTACTTCCCCTTTGTAGTGCATCATGCCCAAGTTGGCTGCATGTCCACATGTCCACATCAAAATTATGAGGTTCACAACACTTTATGCTGTTGTTAACAAGTCCATATATCTACCATGTGCAATGTCTAAAATGGAAGTGGCTC
Source organism: Escallonia rubra (assembly GCA_033065855.1). NCBI lineage: Eukaryota > Viridiplantae > Streptophyta > Magnoliopsida > Escalloniales > Escalloniaceae > Escallonia > Escallonia rubra. Next base: position 83,045 of record JAVXUO010002344.1, on the reverse strand, counting down.
CTTTTTCTACGTGCCTGCATCTTGGTAATGGTAATGCTACATTTTAGATGAGAATATCTTGTGATCAGGAATATCAAGTGCTTCCGGATAAGTCCTATCGCATGAGAATTTAAGATGTGTACTGAAGTGGGTTTGTATTATAGTGTTCCAAAAGGATTTTGGCTAAATATTGTATCTATGTTTTTTAGTATTTGGTTTGCAGTATGGAGGACACGTTTTTCATGGTGTGGTAGACCCCAACCAAGGGTCTCATGTATGCCTTCACCTTGGCCTGACAGATTATAGGTCCTCTCTCTCTCTCTCCCTCCCTCCCCTCTCTACCTCCCTCCCTCCCTCCCTCCCTACCTCTGTGTGTTTGTGTATGCCACCCCCCCACCCCCCGCGTGTAGGTTTGGTGGTAAAAGCAAAGGTTATAGTTTTCTTATGTTGAGAGTAACTCGTAACGTGAATGCCTATTAACAACATTTGCTATCATCTGAGAAAAAACTATTTTTGGATGAAGGGGGCAGAAAAAACATTATCTGATTGTAGGTGGGTGGCCAATTGGCAATAGCTGGGTCGAAGACTCCAGGGCTTATTGATTTCAGAGAAGGCTCAACAGCTTGTTTTTAGTTGGTATTTAGATGCCTGGGTAGTGTTACTTTGGGTGTGTCTCTAAGGTTGAGGGATGTCTTCAACTCTGTAAACTGTATAAACAGTCTCCATGGGAGACCCTTAGCAGGCCTTTTCTCTGTATTGGTCATTCACATCTTTGATTCCAAATGGTATATCGTTTTTTGAACTCAGATCTAAGATGTATACTGCAATTGACGTGGATTCTCCTTTTTACGTGCTACATGGTTGAATATCTCATTGATCTTTTACCATCATACTAAGTCAAGTCTTTATTTGTACCATCTTTTCATGTCGTTTGGCCAAACTGCATTTCTAGCTTCTAGCTGCTAAATCTACTGTATAAATAGGGCGTTGCTTATTTTATATGCCTCTTGATACATGTGACTGGATCTGCTAACGTGATTTTATCATTTTTCTTTTCTTCGCTTACTGGTATGAGAGTTGAGAGTATTTTACATGTATTAATCCTCATAAAGCTTTTGTCTATAGGTGGTAATTTTTCATTGTCTTTCTTGTTACTCAGGACTTTTGTGGGAACAAACTTAAGTCCTTTGTGGGACAAATTTCTTGCTCAATCACAAGGTAAAAGATTGCATGAAATTAAAACAATTACAAAGTGGATCCCCTTTGCTTCTTGTTCCAGCTTGAATTGGAAGTGATAAGTTTCATTGGTCAGACTTCACATTTTGCATCTTGTATCACCTAGTGCTACGAGTTTTCGATGTTCCATGCCTAAATGAATTTATCCATGTTTGCTTTTAGATGATTGTCAACAGTGTCAACACACCTCAAGTCCATTGGGTAATGCTGCAGTTGTAGAGACGTCTGATAAGAGGATACTTGTGTTGCAAAGAAGCAATATGGTTGGTGAATTTCCTGATCACTTCGTTTTCCCTGGAGGCCATCCAGAGGTATCCAATCTAGTAGTATAAGAATATACTCTTTACTTTTTTTCCCATGTCGCTGATTAACACATGCTCATGGACTTTCAATTTCCACCTTGTATGGATGCTATTTTTCTTGTCTCTCATTTTCGGTATTATGCAGAATGATTTATCCTGCATTGCATGTTAGCTTTTGGTGCATCTTTGTAGTGTCTTATGATTCTACGTTCATGTGAGAGTGTTTCCCCACTCTGTCTGAGTGCTGATAAGCAGTATCCTCGCATGATTTATCCTGAAAAAGATTGCTGGTTTATCAGGATTCTGTGGTTCACTTATACTTCGCTAATTGTTGACAGCCCGAAGAAGTTGGAACACTATCCCATCAGTATGACAAAGATCTCACAAACTCTCAGCTCATCAACAGAAAGGTCTCTCAGGAAATGTTTGACAGCATTGTTCGTGAAGTAGTTGAAGAAATTGGAGTACCAGCATCATCCCTTGTATGAGGAAATCTCTGACTTCATTACCAAGTTCCTATTTTTGACATGATATCTCCTCTTTTGTTGCAAGCCTTCGCTACCACTAGAGGGAAATCAATGGCAAGATAATTTGTTGTGCAATTTCATTATTTCTATTATTTTTGGTTAGTCTCTTACTTGTTTGTATTATCTAACTCAAGTAATTCCATCAGTAACAACCCTAAATAATAGCCGCACGATAAGGCATTGCCTACCTAAAAGGAGCTAGCCATGCAGGTAATCTTGAGTTCCTTGGCAGTGTTTTATAAGGTGGATTCAAAACTCTCATATCAATTGTGGGACAGGATACCACAATCTCCACCTAGGCTTCTAAGGCCCAATTATTATTGATAACCGATACAGAGTGCCTATAAGCTCCATTTCTAGCCAATTTAAGGATATACCCCTCCTCCTCTCCAGTACTCTTCGTTCATGTGGGATACACCAGGCCCTGCCTTGGTCCCTGGTCCCAACCTTAGTTGCAGGATTCGTGTAGAAAGGCCACGAATCTTCCTTAGAATCGCGAATCTGTGCTCCTAACACGGGAGCTCATCGGGAGCGCGATCCGAAGAGAGTTGGGATCCCGACGGAAGTATGGGCAGATTCTTTTTCATTGACAATGGAGGTTTTCTACTTTTTTTCTTTGGGTAGTCAGTATTGGAGGCTAGGATTACGAAGAGCAATGAATAGAGAAGACGGACAGAGAGAGAAACTCAGCTGTTTCTTTGTACAGGTATATATTGGGAAATGGAGGGCAAAGCATGTGGGGTGGGCCCTATTAGTCCGTCTTTATAGGTCATTAGTAAATTGGTGGCTTTGGCTTGGCCACGTTCCCCAGCATGATGTGTTGGACATGACAGCTGGGGTTCTTTAAATTCTTTTCATATTCCCCCCTTAACTTTCAACTATCATAAAACTAACCACACTTTGTAATATATTTTACAGGATCCCAATATTTTCACATTGTCTTGGTTTATACCATAGATTAAGTTTATATAAAATAATTATTTAGCCGTGATGCTCCCTACTCGGATTCTCCTAGGTGGGGACGCTTCCCCGCTCCTGCCCCCGCCCCTGCCCCCACCCCCTTCCCTGCTATGTGCAACTTAGGTCCCAACTAGTGGCAAGGGGGTAGATAACCTGGCTCAAGCTTTTCTGGAATCTGTTCTGCTACTGTATATGATGGTCGAGAACCACAAGCCCACCATAGTGAATTGCCTCTGTCAAGATCGTGACACCTTTCTTTTCCGTATAGGTTATGCGAGAGTTTTAGACGTGGGGCTGTTTAAGGCCCTACCAAGGACTCGGGGGGACTTACTTGGCTAGCCCTCTTGAGGGAGGAAATACCTTGTTGTCGGCTATTCTTTAGGTTCGTGCAGATGGTGTGAAAGCCGACTCTTGAAGCTTTGCCTCATGTAAAACCCACACAAAAAGGATAGTCTGGGGCAATGAAGAGGAGACAGATATATTGTCAATGGCTTTTAGAGAAAGTTTTTCTTCTTACGAGTACATTAAGAGATATCACCAAAATGGCGGGGTGGGTGGATGCGTTGAAGAAATCACTTAGGCAGGAATATACAAGAGCAGAAAAAGCGGAAACCGCCGTTATTCTACATGTTCAGCAACACAATCCAGACACCATCACAAAGATAGATGAACACTCGACATCAGGTTATAGAGAGGAAGTTCTTGGGCTATACATGACATGATTATGATGAGCTTTTGCGAGGATGTTTGATTTGGGTTTGGGTTGCTGGGGTTTTGTGGTGGTTGTTGGGGTTGGGGGGGGGGGGGGGGGGTGGGTTGTGGCATCCGGTGATATGCTAACCATTGTTCTGTTTTTAGATGCTAAGACTTATTAACGAAAGTCTAGCCTCAATGTGACACATACATCCTTAATTTTAACCATCTAATTGACTTTTCAAAATTTTTTTAACAATCTAATTGATTTGGGAATTCACATTACATGGAGCTTTTAGAGCTTGGCTTCTCCTTCAGTGGCGAAACCACACTGCTGCTTATAGGAGATAGATTACATGGTTTATTGAAAGAAAAGAGAGATACCAAGAGCCCCCGGTTCATGAGAGAGGCATATGTGTCAAAGATTGATTAAGGTCAAATATGTTAAACTAGCTTATTTTGCCTTGTTAGGCTACCCAAGCACGGTATTCTAGTAGGATCCATCTTTGAATTCCAATTGAGACGGTTGATCCTTCATCAGCAATTTGGACAGATAAGAAAGGCAAAAGCTTACTTGTACTCTAAAGGCATGTATTAAATCCAAGACAAATGATCTCGTAACTAACAGCAATGCAGCAGTAAGTTTTTGTTTTTGTTACACTATGCATTTCTTTTATTTATGAGGTCTTGAAAATAGCAACACAATTTAAAAGATTACGAGGTCCTTATTATGCGCCCTTAGAGCACATGTTAGCAGGACCCAACAGAAAATAGCTTTTAGCTATCAGTTTATTGCGTTCGAGGAAATTCTTTCCTGAATTGCTGCATGTATCAAATTGGAGGAATGTGTGGTTGAGAATTGGAAACTTGTTGTATTGAATTTCCTTTTACCCTGGATTCAGCATCCGGTTGTGCACTTAACTTATAGTTGGTTTGTTCCCAATGCAGTGCAACCCTGTATTTATTGGTATATCTCGCCGGATGTTGAACGTTCGACCAGCTGCCTTTTTCTTCATCAAATGCAGTCTTCCGTCAAAGGAAATTCAACAACTATATTCTAGTGCCCAAGATGGCTACGAGTCAACACAGCTTTACACTGTTCCTGTGGTTAGTTTGTGTACACTATCTTCTATGAGGTGTTACTGTATTGTCCATGTTGTTCTTTTGTATGGAATGTTATTTATTACTTGTAATTTAATGGTTGGCTAAATGATGGCTGGCACGCTAGCTCTTTGTTGATGGAGATAATTAACAATATTGATTGATCTAAACTAAAGAAACAGTATTAAACCAGAAGCTCAGGGTGCCCTTTGGATAAGACTGAGGAAAGTGTTGTATGGTAAGTCATGTGAATAGCAATAAAGGGAAATCTGTGCAAATTTCTTTGGAGGCTTGGAAGATCGAGGTTGCTGAAGGATAATTAACAACATTTTGTGCTGCGCAAGTTAGACATTGACAAGGCTTATGACCAGTTTATACTTTTCATTCTGCTATTGAATTTTCGGCAAGATAAGTGATGGAGTGATAGGGCTTATAGACGATATTTGCCGAAGATACTAGTACCTTTTGGTGGCTAACTGCTTGTGATAATCAAGGTGTCTTCTACATTCGCTCATGCAATTTCGAAATCAAAAGTCAATAGCAGCCGAGTAGGATGATGAACGGTAAGCTTGTTAGTAGTGTTAGGAAGCTCTCCTCTTATTGACTCCATGAGGAAAAGACACCTTCGGGCTTCCACATTAACACAAATATAACTGAAAAGATAAGGCTTTGGCTCAAACACCGTATCATTCTCTTCAAACTCACCAAGTATGGATGAGCACACCTTTGCAATAATGAGGCCTTGGTAACAGAGTGACTTTCCGCATTAGTTGGGGTCACTCTTTGGAGTCCAGTCTTCTGTAGAAATTTTCATTTTTGGGAGCTTCATGATATTGATGCCCTTCTACGGAGGCTCGATTCTATTCGATGATTCGGTGTGGAGGGGACAATTATTTATGGAAAAGCGAGCCTAAGGGTTGCTCCTCTCATAAGTCCTTCTATTCCTTGCTTTCCCTATTCTGCTGTTTGATTCCCATTGCCTGCATTTTGGTGACCGAGTCCCCCGCAAGGTTAGGTTTTTTCGGTGGGAGGCCTTAAGTAGAGCAGTGCTGATTGGGGATAACCCGAGGAGGAGAGGGAAGATCTCTGTCAATTGGTGCTTTATGTGCTAACAGAACCGGAAATTAGTGGACCATCTATTGTTGCATTGTCCCATGGCTCGAGTCCTTTGAGATTTGGATAGTGTTTGACAGAGTTTTTGTTTTGAGTTTTTTCTCTAGTTTTGTAAATTGGAAAAAAAAAAAACCCCGTTTGACAGACAATTTTCGTTTTTCCTTCAGCTTTTAAAACGGGACTGTTTTTGAAAACTCTATTTTGGAGTTGTGGGTTTTCAGTTTTTGTTTTGAAATCTAACTATCAAACTTCATCAGAAGCAATTTGCTATCCACATTTTAAAAAACTCATTTCATTTTATCACTTTCACCACTACCACTACTTACCCTCTAAGCCCTCACCACCACTACCACCAGCAGACAACCACCATCACCTCCCGGCCGCCGCCCCAACCACCCCACCTTCATCACGCCACTGCCGCACCACCACAGATCTGCTCCACCGTCCCCATCCTACCGCTGTCACACTAACAGATCTCTTACATTGCTGCCACAATTCCGCCGTTGTCACTGGCAGATTTGCCTCACCGTCGCCATTGCCACCGCATGAATCTGCTCCACCACCACACGATCCCGCCGTCGCACGAACAAGCTCGGAATATGTAGTGCACCGGCGGGAAAGAGGAGCAGAAAGGAGACGTGGAGAGCACTGCCGGCATAACACCCATCGCCGTTGCCGCCGACCTTCGCCGAGCGGTAAGCATCTTCGTGTCGGTTTCTCCTTCGTTCTCTGTCTATCTTTTCCTTCGATCACTGTCTTTCTTCTCCTTAGATCTTTGTCTCTTTGCTCCTTCAATATCCGTCTCTCTTTCACTTTTCCGTTCTTCATTTTCTTAGGTTTTCTTCTTACTGAGCAATTAATTCCTAAATATTTTGATTTGCTGAATCTTTCTAGACCTAGGTTTAATTATTGTACCTTTGTAATTTCCTTTTACTGCCGAGATTTGGGTTTTGGATAGCAGTAACTTCGTCGTGGTTTTGGCGGTTGGTCATGATGGGTGGTGGTTACTGGCTATGGGTGGCGGTGATACTGTGGCGTGATGGTGTTAGTGGTAATGGAAACTAGTGTTTTGGGGAAGAAGGAACATAAAGGAAAATAAAATCCTCCTAAAAGAAACAAAACTGGAAAAAAACCAAAACTGATCTATCAAACAGCTACTTGTTTTTTTCTTTTTCAAAACAAAACCACAACTAGTTTTGTTTTATTTTTTAGAAAATCAAAAGTAAAAACTACAATGTTGTCGAACAGACCCTTGGTTTTAGCCTCCTTCACAATCATTGTTGACTCGTAAGTTTGTGATTGATCTCGTGAGGTGTTGGTCTCTATACAAGAGATGCAGGAGGAGAGGGAGTGTTTGGGGATGGATCCCCCTTGGTCTGTTTTGGCGCCTCTAGTCGGAGATAGATAGGGGAGCTTTTGAGGGCATGTAGTTGTCTATGGAGCAGCTTATGTTCAACTTTATGCTTTTGCTTTCAGCTGGGATAAGGGGGATAAAGATGAAGCCCTTTTTGAGTTTTTGGACTCTCTTGCCGAATATATAGCCTTTTCACTGCTGGTCTTTCTATTTGTTACTAATTCTCTACTTATCAGGAAGGGGTAAAAATGAAGCTCGAGTAAGCCATCACTGAAATTTGGTCAGAATACACATAGCTAAGGTACTCCAAAAGCTCATTCACATTGTAGACATAAGTGACAACAAATCAATCATGTTCGCCTCCACGGAACTCAAAGTCAGAGTAGAGATAACAGGAGGGTCATCATAGATGTTTTTGTTTTCCCCTGTTCTGTTAGTTAAAGTTTCAGAACTTTGTCACGTATTGATAGAATGCGTGAAGACTGAGACATAACTTTAGGCAGCCAGTTTATGTCAAACCGCAATAAAGAATCTAAATACCTCTTAAAAAATCAGAAGGCCTAGTGATTATAGACCATGAAAGCAGGCAAAACTGGATAAATTATCGTAGTGCTGCATAATTGCACAACAGGTGTAACGGCATCATAAACAAGCACACTAGAACCTCGGAGACACGGTCATCCAGGTCCCTGCTATTACTTTAGCTGTTTGGCAGTGCAGGTGATTGGTACGAAGACCACCCGCTGCTCTTCATCTCCTTTGAATTACTTTTTTCATCACTCTGAATGTCATCACCAGTAGTCCTTTCCCAGATTGCAACAACAGTTAGTGTTATGTCACCTCCCATTACCTCATCCGACCTATCGGAGGTTCTCTTGCTGTCAGCCTGTCTAAGGATAATCTAAGAAAGCTGTTGCTACCACAACCATTACCAAACAGAAACATCCCTATTCATCTTAAGCTGCCACTTTATCACCACCACCAAGTACCTTTCCCTCAACAAAATAGTACCATGCGTCAAGTAATTTCATAGCCAATCCCACATCAACTAGCAGTCCTTGCTACTTGTTTGAACAACCCTCATGCTTAGCTTTCCTCATTTTTTGTTCCTGATCTGTTTGGCCTTCCCCATGAGGATTTGAGTTGCTTGCTCTATTATTATGTTTTTAAGTTTAGAGGACCCACAACCTACATCTAACAAGAACCAGAACTAAGATATTTTTCTTGCTAATTTGCACTATGAAAAGGTCTTTGTAGTTTCCTTCTTCACTATAAGACCATGGAATGGTGTATATCATATCTATCATCTCCCTGGTTAACTTTCAAGAAGAAGTCTCTTGGTCTATTTAAAGGAAGAAACCAATGCAAGTGTGAAGGCACCATTCAGGAAAAGGAAAAAAAGCATGCAGAGCACCTCAAAACGGATTCCTCATCACATATGTAGCTTAAAAAAATTTGTGCGGTCTCGTGTAATTAGTAAGTCAGAAAAGTTGTTTTGGCTTCTTGCTGCAACATTCAATTGTTAAGTGACATATATTCTCTCGCATGGAATAGTGCATTTGAATGATCTATTCTAAAGATTGAAGGTTGCGAGCAAGAAGCCCCTGCACCTTTCCGTATCCTAGTAGTGGAACTCCCCTTTGCATTGCTTTAATTTAGTGCAAGTCATTTCGCAAATAAAAAGTAAGTGAAGCTGAAAGGATGGAAAGTTATTCAAAAATATTTAGATCAAGCAATTTAACATATAACCACATCGATACACTTGGTTGTAGAGACAATGCTAAAGAATCATAGACCATAAGATGCATATAAGCACTTGCATATCGAGTAGAGACAGTCATTTTCCAACAACCTGTCATTTTGTTCTTAAACCCTTTAATTGACATGATTTACTAAATCCAAGGAAACTGACTAAAGAGGTGGTTTGTTGGGCATATGGGAAAATGCCTTGTGGGAGTTGAATTTGCTTTGCGAGAAGATGTAACTTCATGAACTGTGTGAAGCTTAATGTGCTAGACCTCTAGCTACATGTTGGAGTTTGCATAAGGTTGAGAACAAGACGATAATGTCTCATGCATAGACTTCCCAAGGTTTCAACATCAGTTGTGGAATAACTGTCGGACGTGGACCTGGAATACACCCAAACTTGTTTGTTGTCCTCCAGAGTGATACTTGAAGCTGAGTGTTATAGTACCGAATTGCGGGAGCATAAAAAATTTGAGGATATATTGCTTTTTGTCAACTAAATGAGATTTATTAGGATCTTGTTAGCACTACCCCTTACCCCTTTACATGCTTGAGGATCTTTTTTCAAGTTGCTGTTCTATTTTCGCTCTTTTCCTCAACTCAAGGACTACTTGTTTTAGGTAACTGTAATGTTTGAGCTAGCTTTTAGCTCCTGCTTTGTGCTTTATATGTGTATGCCTGTCCTTTTTTTGTCTGTGTTTAATTATTTATTGACTGATTCTTTTTATCAGAATGAAGTAGAGAGTATGGCATCTAAAATGCCTGGCTGCCACCAAGGAGGATTTGCACTCTATAAATTGATGGTGGAAGCTGCAAAGGATACATAATGGAAGTTCATTATGTCTACTTTATCAAGGTTGTCCTTAGTTGCCCAAAAAAATTACGTACCTGTTTCAGTTCATCTTATTGGTAAAAGTTCTTTCTTCTAGTTGACAAGAAATGGGAAATTCATGACATGTATGGCCATGATTCCTTGATAGGATCATATTTTGTCTGCCTATCTTAAGCCAAGACATGTCTACCTTATATGTTTTTCATCTTAGATACTTAATCCCAAGTGTGAAGATATTATTGGACTCTGTTACCTACTGTTACTGTGCATGCGCCCTTACGTGCGCTTATGTTGCCCGTGCGGCAAACAATAGTAGCATGCATCAGGAGTGTTGCTTGTTCAGTTCCTAATTACAATGGCCACTTTAATGGTTCTAAGAATTTTTTAACATGTTAAATGAACTTTAGGGTACAGTTCAGTCATAATTATTTCGGAGGTGATATCTTGATGGAGTAATATGATAATAAGAGTTGATTAGTTTGTGTTAGTCTTTGTTTGTAGTTGTGATCCGTGGGCCTGACCTGGGGGCAAATATGTTGTCTGGGGTCTCACCTGGAATCCAGCGTGGTCAATTGTCTTGGTAAAAGTTGAGGCTTTGATCCTAATGGACTTAGGAGAAATCTATAAACCTATACGTTACCTGTGTAATAAACCTACTCAGTGGAGGGTTGGAAGTACGAAGATATCAACGTGAAAGGACTTAAATGAGGCTTTATAAATAGCATTTATGTACTAACGTAATTGGCTGTGAGACTAGAAATTGTAGGAAAAAAAGCTTTCAGCCAAGTCATGCATGCACTTGTTTGATTAGAGGTTCAAGTTGTTATAACAGTCACAATTCTTGAAGAATACTTTACTAATTCTTGAACGGAAATTGCAGAATTATATGGATTTCGACTATAAACTATTGGAACCAAAGAAAACCTTTGTCCCTTGCTAGGAAAAAATAGTGAAAATTGTTATTCAGGATACCAAAATTGACTTGTCTAAGTGTTGACCGTTGATTTGGTATCAGGGCTGGAGTTGTCTATCATTCATTTCTTTATCTTTGTTGCTTTGTGATGATTGCCAATCTACAACTGTTGCAGGTTACAAAATGCTGATCCAGCATAAAAATATCTATCTAGACGTACAAAGGCAATCCTCAGCTTGGTGCCACTGCCACCTAAACCATATTGATGTGTTTCGGTATACCGGGTCGTTTGATATTTGAAACAGGTACGGTACATGATACTTTGGTATTTGAAAGAAGAGCATTATGGGAGATGTCCGTTGTTTTTACTCTTACTGAGTCTGGTTGCCTTGAAAGCGTTCAATTTCAGGACTTATAAATGGCATAAGTTGAACGGCCCCGCGATATTACTGAATGCAGGATTGATGTTACTTAATGTAGCCAATCAGGCTGACCTGTTGATGTGTTTGCTATGTCCCTTCTGTGCTTAAATAAAGATTTAAGTCCTCTAGTTTCATGGAAACCCTTTCCATCGTTGTCTGGATCTATAATTCTGGATTTTTCACTTCAAACATGGCGCCATGCATGGAAACACACGAGAGAAATACTTATATCACCCATGCTGGAGTTGAACCCTGCCAAGTGCCAGAAAACATGCATGACGTCATATCTCGCCAGAATTTTATGGGATTGGACGCCCAACCATAGAGGGTTTCCGGTGAGAAATGCTGTCGAAGGTGGTGGTAGCGGCTGGTGAAGGGAAACCCGCAGGCGATGTAATTTAGTTGTGTACTTGCTTCCCCAATGATACTTTGGTAAGTGATTTTTTGAGAGAGTGGCCTTTGAAATTCTATCGACTAAAATTGTTTTTCCACTGACCATTTTCTGTGCCAAACACCACAATATAAATTAAGGAAATCTTTTTCCAAAATATGGAATTTGTGAAACAGCAAAGTCCTTGAGTCGTTTTCGCAAGAAAATTTGTTTTGAATGTCTGCAAGTTTTCTTTTCTTGACTGACAATAAAAGTCATAGCTTTTGGCGTGGGCCTTGGGCTTTGGGGACCATGTACCGTCCCATAAACATCGTGCCGCTGATGAAAGCGAAGTAGCAAACCTACCGAGGATAAGTCAATGGTCATTGGTCACTGCAACTTTCGCTATCCAAGCAATTTTTATTTATTTTTTGGTTAAATAGAGAAATATATATTATACAACCAAGTACATTCTACAAACATATACAAGCACCTTATCTTATGAGGTACTCTAGCCCCCGAAAAACCACATATGACAACCCTATTCCATAGGACGCAGTAATACCAATGAAAAAACCACAGATCTTGAATACCACAAAATACCGCCGAGGAAAGTTCCAGCTAAGCCCTAGACCAAGTCAAGGAAAGGAAACAACAGCTTGTACATGAGCAAACTATTCATGCTGCACTGCATCACTTGATTAAGAAGCAAAAGAAGTGAATGCCGAAGCTAGACTAAGAACAAACTATTTTTCCCTAGCAACATGTACTGAATGCAAACACCTGCAGCTGTTTGTCGTCTCGTACAAAATATGATTGCTTTGCAGAGATCTCACGCTCTACTCTTCATCTGTTTAAGGATGGCAAATGGAGAAATCAAACAAATAATATGTAGACAAATTAAAGTGGTTTAACCCTTGGAATGCCAAGAGAACAGCCTGGGCAGTAACCCATATAACATCATGAGTTACAAAGGAATACTACTATAGTTGAAACTGCGCAATAAACTGGAGAAACGGTGAAGGGGAATGACCCTGATATCCGATCAATAAAACAAACGAGCAAAGAGGGGGGTAGAGTGTAACACCAAAGAGAGAGTTATCACCATCAAATTTTTTAAGCACGTTGAGTTCTTGTGATCTTGCTTGATACGAAGGAATGAGATGAATATTATTGAACACAATACGTGTTTTGAGCCGAACTCGATATAGTATAACAGTTTCCCTTTAAAAAAACTAGATCATTTTGATCACACTAGAAATACTTCGTCAAAAGTCAACTAGCCGTCGGAACATCGGCTTGTTTAACCAATGGCTAGTCCATACTCTTGAAGAATCTAAGCATGGCCGAGGGAAATTCTTATGAACCAGAGAATTTTGCCAGACTTTTCACTCACTCACTCTTACAGTCTATAAATAAATGTTCATGACTTGAAAGGCTGACCGACATATAGGGCAAGTATCATTGAGATAGCTAATTCTTTTTATAAGCTCATAGTGGAAGGACAATCATTTATGAAGGAATTGCCATAAGAAAATTGAAACCAATAAAATAACCTTAGAGGAAGGGGGGGGGGGGGGGTTTTAAGACTACTTTAAAAGATTAACGAATACTCACAACAAACTTTGAGAAGCTATGAGGAACACTTAGATAACTCAAACACAATATCTCAAATAAGCAAGTTAACCAATCTTAACACAAGTATAAGGCAATAATGTAAAGAGAGAAGAGTTTAATTAGAGATACTTGACGCTTGAGATTTAGATGGTTTGGCTCAAACTGCCCTCAAGCCTACGTCTACCCCTTCAAGGAAGTCCCTTGAAAGGCCCTAGGATCCACTAGAATGATCTTCCTTATGGGTCAAGATTGAACCTCTTACAATCTCTTGATGCTATACCCACATCAACAACAAGCTTTGACAATCTCAAAGCTCCAAAGCTTAATAATTACAAGTTTTGATACAAGAAACTTTAGGTGAAGTATTGTGTACAAAGATTCACTCTCAAGAAGTAGAGGAGTACAAGTTTAAGCTCTAGAATAAGAGATGTGAGTGTATGATGACTTGTGAAAGTGTATATCTCTCAAATGTAAGCTCACAATAAATGCTCTCTTGAATTAGATGCGAAAACAATGAAAACTAAGAGAGATTGAATAATTGCTTTGAGCTTTGAGTATATGTAAGAAAAGAGGGCTTTGAATGCAATGGATGAATCAAAACTATGCCTAAAATGAGTTTATATAGGTATGTGTATTAATATGACCGTTCGGAAGTAGGTAGGGCATTAAATGCGCCAAACGGTAAACGCAATCGACTCTATTGCATTATCGCAGTCAACTGTATTCCCAAAGTAGCCGTTGGAAATTCAAAATTTCCAATTGCAGTAGACTGTAAGAGGCTACTGGAAATTATTGCAGTCAACTACATTCGAATGCAGTTGACTGTAATAATTCACTGCCCAACCTACAGTCGACTGCAGTTTTTCCTATTTTCAAAGTACGAAAATTTTTATGCATGTAAGGGAAACATATGGGCAATTTCTAGGTCACAGTCATCAATACGATTAACTCACTATGTCCAGTTACAAAACAAGGAATAAAAGTATTGTACAATTCAATCGAAGTATTTCATCTTTGAAGCGTCCCATTGAGTATCTTTGATTGATTTGCTCGTCTAATTATCCGTTTACATTAGTATGAGATTGTACCTAATACTTCATGAACTCAATGCATGTTAGACAACATAATCATCAATGTTGGTTATTATCAAAATCAAATATAATCTTAGATTAAATAATCGTTGGGCTAACAAAAATATTTTAATTTTCTTAGGTATAGGCAGTTCCCAGAGTTTGTGCGAAAGGAAAGGAGTTAATCTATCAGCCTACTTATGAGACACCATTAACCGATCTGACATGAATCTATAAGTAGCAGAAATTGAAAATGATTCCCCTTGTTATTGATGGCCAAAAGGCGCAGTCAACCACTCCTGGAGATGAAAATTTTGATGTTAACTATTTGAGTGGCTAAATCAATTGGAAACAATTAAAGGATGCACCTCATGTCCCAACAACAACTAGTTGTAGAAAACAAACAAGTCTGAAACTCTTTAGTGGGCATTCTCCATGTTATAATTTAATTGCGAGGGGGAACATTCGGTCACCACTAACCCATCTGCAAAAGCTCTGGCCCTGCATACTCTTTTATACTTCATGTAGCATTTGTAGCAAGCTTTTACAGCAGAATGAAAGCACTTGCAGAATCTTGTTGCCCTGCAAATGCCTGAAATACAGTAGGGTCAAATCTTATCTGTGGCATTCAGACTAATAGTAAGACCAGACTTCCCCCAATTATTTTGTTGGCCTGAAATTCTACAATAGTCACCCAGAATAAACATTCTGGGTGACTATTCGAGATTCTTTTGAAAACGCCTCTTTTAAAAATGCAGAAACAAATAGACATCATTAGCATACATCAAATATGAAACTGATGAGGACGTCTTTACTTTCCAAGCAAGTGAAATAGATTGTGATATGTATTACTTCTTGGAGATAATTAATATGTGGCTCTATCAATTTTCTCTTATGAAACGACTAAAAATGTCACAAAGGGCCGGCTCGTTACTCAATAGTGGCATTATATAATTTTAGTAAACCATTAAATGGTACTTGTGTAATTTTACACTCAAATTCAAACCAAACAAGTAGCTGATATAATTCTCCAGACTTGCAATTTTGTTTGGCAAAAGCTCTCTCTATAAACACTCTCCCACCTTTAACATGTCTAACTCCCAAACCCCAGCACCACCTCCCATCGCTGCCCCATTGTGCATTAGCGTGAGAGGGGCAATGGTCGATCTCTGGCGTCAATACATTTAATATTTGGTACGGTCTTGTCTTGTGTTGTTGTGGTATGTGAGGAGTACAGGGAGTGTGACTGGCAGTAGAGATATTGGGTTAATGGCAACGACTCAATTAAGTCAATCTGGAGTGACGACGTTGATTCGTGCTTCGATCTTGCCGGATCTAATAAATTATTAAATCTGGTTGATCTACAATAATCCGACAGTGGAAGTTTGATTTGTTCATCTATTCAGAAAGAGGAAGCTCTGATTTTAGGGTTAGTTATCTCATTGCCGGAGGTGGCCAGAATATTCATTGGCAGTGGTCGAAATCCTCGCCGATGACTAGTCGAATGTGCAGCAGTGGCGATCCGATCCTACTTGGGTTATTGTTTGGTCTTTGCACGCATCCAAAAACACGCTCCCTGTCACTATTAGTGTTTGTTTAAGGTTCATGGGGGCGTAACGGTGGTTCCGAAAGCAGGTCGTGGGGGGCTTTTCATAGAGGTTCTTAGTTATCCACTTGGTCCTCCTACATTTCAGTAGCTCAGTTTCATCATAAGAAAGGAGGGGCGGGGGCGGGGATAAGGCCTCGAGGGGTTTGGGGTTTGTGCTAGAAGGGGGTAAGAAAGGAGGGTTAGGGCCTCAACGGGTGGATGGGTGGGTTTGAGGCATTCCGGGCTCTCATGTGGGTAAACTGTTAGCGGTTTCGAGGGTGGGGGTAGGTTAATTAGTTACCTCTTTAAGTATTTATTATATTCCCCCTTTTCATTGGCAGGGGTGCAATGGTACTTTGATGTGTGGAAGGTTGCAGATATTACGGTGATGATAACCGTCTTGTTTTGTGTCGTGATTCCATGGGGTGATAGATTTACGCTTGCTTCGTGTGGCCTCTGGTGAAAATTGGTGATGGTTGTCTCCTTTGGCGTGTGTTTATTTTGTTTATGTAAAAAAATGTATTGTTCCTTTGCGTCAACCATGTTCTCTGGCATTAATTAAGCATTTAGGATTTAATATGTTACCTTAACTAGGCGAAAGTATAAGATATGCTCTGCTTTAATTTAATATAATTGTTTTAGGACATATTAGATAGTTTTCTTTCAATTTGATCTTTTATGGTTTTCTTAAGCTGTTGTAACTTCGTCATATGATGCAATGCAATTTTCTGATTTACCAACAAAAAATAAATTCTTCTACCTCAATTAAACCTATATCTGCTATACTTTTGATGTGAATGAATGATGGCAACAACATTTTGGAATGACATCTTCATGATGAACTTATTAGTCATTTTCAACAAATTTTTTGTTGCGATTATAACCGTGCGAAACCCTTTTTTTTTTTTTTCAAAACAAGGGGCAAATCAGTCTTCGAAAGTTAACAAGTTTAGACTCATATTGGGCTAGTCTAGTGGGTGAAAAAGCTACTGCGTAAAATTCTATGTATAACTTTCATTAGGTGTATTGCAAGATCAGTTACCTGCAGTCGGTGATTATTGTCACTCGAGTAAGATGCATCCCTGTGGCCCTGTAACAATTGTAAGTATATATAGGCACAATGACCATGCTACATCGTAAAAGAGCACTTGTCTGTGAGCTGAAGACACCTCCTTGCAGGGCAAGAAAAAATTGCTACAATTACTTCCACATTTCTCAAGTCACTTCAACTCGCAACCCCAATCCCTGTATTGTTGTACGCATGTCGCTAGCGTTCATGTAAATTCTCTCACCAGGTAGTGCATAGTCGGCAATGCCAGCTTCTAGCTAGGAGGCTCTGAATTTTGAGGATTATATTCATGTTTGGGTGGAAGTGCAGATTTACCGGTCCTGGTTCAACAGATTCTAAAGAGTCTGATTCCAACGTAATCTTAAGGTATCCCTTCTCCCATGCCAACTTAAGGCCCCTGCTGATAGCCCATATTTCCGCATAAAGACCTATCAAAACAATAATGGGAATAACTACAACTTAGCTCATAATCTGAAAGTTTGGTTCATATATCCAAAACATATGAGCAAGTCTGAATAATTTAAAGGCAACAATACATATACAAACCTATCAAAACATATATAGAGTTTTTTTTAGGAGCACCCGCCGGTAGCTCTACCTTGCCCTCCTCCTCTCTGCTAAGTCCTCCATCACTACCACCAGTTTTTTCCAAAGTGTGGTGGCGTGGTAGTATAGGATCCGGTTGGTGTGCTTTATTTCTAGTCTGTATGTGTGATGTTAATTTTGCTTTTACCGTCTTTGTGATTGAGATCCCGTGAAGTTAGATTTATGGCTTCTACTATAGGCTGTTTATGAGGCACCTGCTGAGATGCTAGATCTATCAGAGGTGTCAGAGCTTGGGATGCGTGGCTGAGTTAGGTCTCTTGGTGTGTCTTTGGTGGACGGAATCCCTCCGGAGATGGTGTCCAAGTTTGGTGGGATCTCCATCTGGGTTGGCAGGCATGGTTGTGTTGTCGGGTTTGAGATGGTTGTGAATCTGTGCAAGAGGGTTTTTATGCTTTAAGGCTATCTTCCCCACCCCTCTCCCTCATTGTTTATTGAAAGGTTGGTTAGAACGGAGTTGGCGGTGGTGGGTGTCGATGCGTTGGTGGAAGATTTAGAAGGGCTTCAGGTTGATGGGGTTAGTTAGGTAGTTGTGCGTCAGTCTGACGGTGGGAGATGTGGTGGTGGAGCCTTGGGTTTGTTCTGTGGTGGTGGTTATTGTGGACGTCGCAAGGTTTTGGTGTAGAGCACGCTTGCTACTGATGGTGTACGGTGGTGGAAGATGGTGGTCTGATGAATTGTCGGTGGTGGGTGCTTCCTGCCCTGCCGTATGTGGCGACGACACGTGGTGATGCGTGGTTGTGGCTCTGTGCATTCAATCTCGGGCCATGCGTCTTGGTGGATAGGTGTCAGGGTCAAAAGGCTTGATTGACTTTTGTGGGTTGTTTTAGGGGATAATTCCATTTTAGTCCCTTGTACTTTACTCGTTTTTTTTATTTTAGCCCTTATAGTTCAAAATCCTTGAAACTAGTACTTGTACTATTTGCCGTCATTAAATAAGCCCATCTGTTAGTTTTTCCCGTCCAAAATGACCACATGACAGAAACGTGGTTTATTTTTTTAGGGCAGTTATGTCAAGCCATACAAAATGATGAGAGAATTGTTTAGGGGAATAGAATAAACCCCACCATGACAAACCACCGCCAACCACCACCATCAAAACAAAAAGCGCCGCCAACCACCACCATCGAAACTGGCACTGCACCATGATCCAAACCCCGACCACCCTAATTTATGCCCAAAAACCAAGGTAAAGGCCATCACAACCATTCAAGGAAACTAATTTGTGCCCAAAAACCCAATAGCACCACTGTTGTCGTTGCTGCCAAGCACCAGCATCAAAACCCTAAAACCTCATCCAATCTCCCAACCACATCAATGCCTTTTCCAGCAGAGTCGTCGAAAAACATTACTAGTGTAACAGGGTAGTATCCAATACCACTAACATGTGCCACCACTGCTACTATTAGACCCAACAGCACCACCACCGCCGCAAACCACCCCCATCAAAACCCTAAAACCTCGTCCAATCTCCCCACCACCATGAAATCTGTTTCCAACGGAGTCGCCGAAAACACTACTAGTGCAGCATAGTATTATCCAATACCACCAACACGTGCCACCACCGCCACACCACTACTCTTGGACTCAACACTACCACCGATGGAACTAAAACATCCGATTCCACCATCCCTTTCCCCACCGGTGTCATCAATGTTCAGATCTGTGGCTTTCCTGTGGAAGTTTTAGGATATTTCTCTTCATCCATCGACCATGGTAAATTGAAGTGGAAACAAAAATTCGGCGAGTATTTTGAGAACATGAATTGGTGGTGGTCAAAGAATGGAGGTGCTTGGTAGCAACAGTGCTTGGCAGATGGTGGATGTCAGTCTATGTTAGACTTGGATTAGGAAAATGTCTAGGGCATTTGGAACAAGTGGACAAAAATAGCCCAAAAAAGTGATCATGTGCCTACCACGTGATCATTTTAGACGGAAAATACTAACAGAAGGACTTAATTAATGACGGACATGGGCGAAACTACATTAGGACTACGGTGGCTAGTGCACCCCTTGAAATTTTGAAAAAAAACAATTTTTTTTTATTTTTCTGGAATTGCATTTTTCAGGAATTGCACAGCCGTCCACGAGACCCCGTCCCCCCGAGACAGTCACCTCTCTCTCTCTGTCTCTCCCCCCATGACCGTGAGGACCGTGACCGGTGAGGACTGAGGCTCAGGCCGTGACCATCGACCGGTGACTCACACTCACTCCGAGTCTCCGACCGCGACGGTGAGCATGTGGGCTGTGACCAGATCTGGACCGTGATCGGTGTGACGACGACTGACTCACTCCGACTGCGACCGTGATGACTTGACGACGGTGACGGACTGACGGACGAAGACGACCTCATCGAGCACTGGCCACCGAGACGCCGACCGACGAGCTTACGACCATGAGTCAGTGACTCACTCCGATGGTCCGTCCAGATCTGGAATGATGGACTGAGGCTACTCAGTACTGCTTCTCTGCACTACTGACTGTGAGGTAAGTTCTTAAATTTTAGTTTAATTTCAGTGATTATATAGAGATTTAAAAAATATGTTTGGTTAATTTGCTTGCTAATTCTTAATTTACTATTATTATACTAATAATTTTTTTTGGTGAATTCGATATAATTTTTGCACCCCCTGAAAAAAATTCTGGTTTCGCCCCTGATGACGGAGCATAGTATATAGATCGGTTTCAAAGATTTTAAACTATAGGGATTAAAAATTAATTATCCCTTGTTTTAGTTTGCTGGCTTGACAGGTGGCTTGGGGGGGAGGTGGCAGGGTTTTTTTTTTTTGGTTGTAGGAAGGTTATCTGTTTGTTTGTTCTCATCCACTTCCAAATATAATTGTTAAAACTAAATAAAAAAAATAATAATTAAAAAAAATCTTATAGTTGATTTGTTTTATTCGCAGGCCAGCTTGTTGGCCTTTGTATTTTTCATCTATTTACCTTGTTGTGCTGCCTACTGAAGATGAGAATGTCATCCGTATATATGTGTGTCAATTGCCCTGTATGGATGTAACTTGAGTACATTACGGTCTTCTTCATTTGTGTATATATGTATTAAAAAATATTAAAACATATATGGCAGTGATTGCAAACTTAACAAGGAATATGAAATATTTGTTCAAATTACTTTTGATCTCCACCATTATGTCATTCTTATTATGTATTCATGATTAAACCCCCAAAAAAGTACAAGTTGTTTCTAATCGCCTCGATTCTAGACAACAAGACAAAACTTAAATACATGTTAAATCTTGTTTATGGACAAAGTGATATGAGGCTATGTAATACTTGCCTACCGATTTGAATTTTTCTGCCTTGGTACAAGCTTCTAGAAACTTTTATTCGGGATATTTCAGGAAGAGAGAGAGGGGGATAGAGAGTCGTACTTCGGAAATATTTTGTGTGATGGTGATCGTGCTTATAGACATCAGCCATTGTAATGTTTCAAGCTTCGGGAAGCCTTCATTCTGTATATTTTAGGGAAAGAGAGGGGGAGAGACTACTTTACTTCATGTGATGGTGATCATTCTTATAAGCGCCAGCCATTGCAATGTTCAACTTACAAGAATAACCATCTTGGGTTATTGCATTGTAGAAAAGTAAAGCATGCTTAAGCGAAAAGTAGGAGATTGAAGAGACAGAATAAGAAAAAAAGGCCAACGCGCACCTATCTAGCAAATGTTGCTCTTAGAATTACATGAACAAAGTTGAAGAAGAGATTGAGGAAAGAATATTGAAAGAAAAAAAAAGAGTAAAATGTGGTTATCTTACAAATGTTGCTTTTAGGATGACATCTGAAAATTTTATAAGAAGATTGAGAAAAATGCTACAGTGTGTTAATCTAATTAGTTGTGGATAATTTATTGGTAAGAGCCCCTACATGTTGACGAGGTTATCATTACTAGGATCGCACCCTGGCGCATACACCCTTCAGGGTGGTGTTCATTTTCTTCTTCTCCTCTGTTTGTCTTTCTTTTGCAATCCTAATAACCAAATAAGTTTTCTCCCTCTGACATTCTCTCTTACTTAGCATTGTGTATGCAGAAGAATCTTGTCTTCTGTGATTTAAAAGTGAGATCGTAACTAGGAAACTAACATGATGAGTTTAGAAGAACTAGTGGCTTTTAGAAAAGAACAAGCTAGCAACTCTAACATCAAAAACTCGTGCTATTCATAAAACTTTATTATAAGCGACAATTTTTGGTGAGCCCTTCTAAAGTTAGAACAAGTGAGACCAATTTCTTCCCTTCCCATGTTTGTTGTCCCAAGCCAAAGAGGCATCAGGCGGGCTTACGTGTGTAAGAAGGCTGATATTTGAAATTGATTCTAAAGGAACCTATTTCACGAAGTACTACTACGAGTGAAAGAGGCTGTAGGTGCCAAGGTTTGGAGAACTGAAGACATTGTATATGTCGACGCTAAAATTATGTTCTACATGCAAATTTATGTGGAAAAAAAACTAATCTATTGCCTATGCAACTCCAACTTCAATTACCTCATCTAAACACACTCTAAATGCATAGATAGCTTCTTGGTGCAATCAAGGGGTTTCTAATCCAAGCACTTATGATGTACATTTATGTATTGTTTACTTTATCAGATCTTGTTTGCTATAATGATCATCTACTAATTAAGTTTATAAACAAAATTCCTTTCATGCAGTGTTATTAGAAGCGCGCTTTAGCTCGCTTAGGCTTAAGATGTAGGGAGTGTGCCTCGCCTACGGCTAGGCGCATCCCCTTCAAAAGTGGTCGCGCGCCTAGGCGCCTGAGCGCAAGGCGGGGGTGGAGGCACAAATAAAGCGAAAAAAATGAAGTCTTTGATTTTTGCCACCATGTCATCATCACCTCAACCGTTCATTATTTTTTACTCTGTGTTACATAACATCTTCAATCAATATCTAAATTAAAAAAACATAAAGTTCTAGAATCCAATCCAATCAATCAATTTTCTTGTTGCTGTCCATTGTGTGTCAGTATCCCGTCGTCGATTGCTGCTCCTTTTCAAGTAGATCTACTCCTTCAGTCACCTTGTAAACGAAGAAGATAAAATTTAGGAGAAACCTCTACTGGACTTGGAGCCTATAACTCCCTTTGAAGAAAACACTGTTACCTTGGCTCTCACTAATGATGAGGATGACGGTGTGATGTTCTGGGATTAACAACTTCTTATTAAATTTGAAACTTTTTATAGTGTTAATAGTTTGTTAATATGCCATCTTCCGAAAAATTTTACGTGATTTTATTAGTTTAATGCATTAATATGCATTATTTTTATGTTACGCCTCGCTCTAAAAAAGGGCGCGCCTGCTTCTTGTGCCTAGACTCCAAAGACCATTTGCGCCTTACATGCGCATGGGCCTTTAATGACAATTCTTCCATACGTATCTACGTGAAATAACAATGATCAAGTGAAAAAACTTAAATACTAAATATTTACGTGAAATAAAACGTGTACATGGTGAAACGTCTGAATAATTTTCTTAGCACGCACCAATGTACTTCTATGTGGTAGTTTTAGGAAAAGACTAGATGAAAGGAGAAACAACTTCTAACCGGTAATAAATGGCAAATTTTAGGATGAATAAGGTTGTATATTCTCTTAACTACAGATTACATACACTTTCTTTTCATCGTAACTTTGAAAGCTCACATAAAAAAGTGCATATGTGAACTTAATATCAAGAAATAAAATGGCTACACTGCTGGACTTGATTAAAATTTTGAAAATTTTGGGGTGGAAGTAGATATTGGATCAAATTTTATGTGAACAATGATTATTTGTTCTAAAAGTGTAATCTTTTATATATATATATATATATATATATATATATATATATATATATATATATATATATATAAGTAGCAACAAATTCTTTAAGTGCGCAAATACATAGCGTGAATTATTTTGTAGATCATTTAAATTACTTGCAGTTTCTAGTTACGTACTGAATAAATAAAAATGGTTTGACTCATGCTAATTAACTGGTAGATTATTCACACACACACACACATATCTAGTATAGAGCACGTGCATTGCACGTGGATATAGTTAGAGTAATGTTTGAAGTGATATTATTATCTTTTTTGTGATCAAAATAATGTAATTAAATTATGTTCTTATTTCTTTTGTGACTTATTTTAGAAGAAATGTATATTTGATGTTTGCAATTGTAATCTGTTCAATGTTTAGAAATATTCTTTTTAGGCTTCTAGATTAAAGAAATGTTTGATGGTACTACTGAAAATAAAAGCAAATGGAGAAATTAAAACAATGAATCTACATTTTTATTTTTGTAATTTGTTAAATCGATTTATAATTAATGTTTGTAATTTTCAAGATCAGGGCATCAATAAGAAATGCAAAGCACCCGGTCTTCAACTGCAATAACCGAACATATTTTCAGTTCAAATTGGAACCATATTTAAGCCTTGTTTTTTATGCATATTTAACCCTTTTTCGTTTTTTCTGTTTTTGTTTTTTCAACAATTTATTGTTTCTTAATTGATTTTTCACGTATTTCAGTTTCTTTATCTTGTTTTTGTTTTTCAGTTTTTTATTGGTTAATTGTTTGCTAACCTAAAAATACAAGGAAAAAAATCACAGTTCTCATTAATCAGTTCAATATCTAATGTTTATTTCATTTTAAGCAAATTAAAAAGATAATAATAAAGGAATTTCTTTGTTCTGTTTTTCTTTCTCATCACACTTTTCATTTTTCAATGTATAGAATAGATTCATTACCCAATGTTCTTTTAATTTCATCAAAATTTAAAAGCGGTAATAAAAGAAGAGTAAGACTATAATTGACATATAGTTAATTGAGTACATAATCGTCCAAAAATGATTTACAACATTCATACTTTTATAGGTAACACACACACACACACACACACACACACACACACACACACACACATAAATATATTTTTTGCAACCACACATTTTGTTTCCCAATGTGTAAATGTAGGTGTAGATTAAATTTATGACCTAATTCATTAAACGCATTACAAAAAAAAAATAAAAAAATTAGAGAAGGATAGCTAGGGTTGTCATTGGAATAACTAATGGATGGCAAAACCGAAAATGATTACAAAATTAGTAATTAATAATAGTATTTATGAAATGGTAGGATTGTTATTGAAGTGATTAACGAATGACAAATACGGAATAAAATGATTTACAAGATTCATACTTTTATAGGTATTATAGATATATTACTAACAAAGTAGAATCTTTCATGCTTGAAAGAATCACTATTTCATGTGCAACGCAATAAACTTTACTAGTCTCCATATTCGGACGCTTTTTATGGCTTGAAGATGGGAAAATTGTTTCATAATGAGAAAAATACTGCTTGAATCCTTGTGAGTGGAAAAATGTGTTGGGGCAAATAATGATTAGTGGCATGTCTTGTTAATGTTGCGACAAAAGCAAAAGTAGTAACAAAGCTTTGTCGCTAAAACTTTTTTAATTGTTCTGGTTTGTTATTCCCTTGGAGAGTGTGAAGAGTGAAGACCAATCCTGCATTGAACTGACACTAAGGAGCTTAGCTATGGCCGCTGGGGTGTAGTACATAGTTAGGATTTGTTGTGATCTATCAAGTGGTGTGGTGTCGCAGGAATATTATGTCAATAAATGAAAGGAGGACGAATATTCAGTATTTGTTGGATATTATTATCAAGCTCGTAATGCGGCCAGTATTCAATTATTGTCCCACCAAGAGTTATCCTCTGGGACTAGTTGCATCTTCTTCCTCTTGATCTCGTAATTGTTTTGAACATCTCTGTTTTTTTTTTTTTTTTGTTAAATTGATATTTGAGCTTAATTTTTGATCATTTGATCTCTACTTTACTAATCACTTTAGCAACACTCATAATGATCTAATGCTAACAGTGTAGCTTAAATATCACTTCTTCATTGTTTTCTCTTTTTTCGTTCGGAAGGAAATGATAGAATAAAATGCCGCATCTTTAAGAAGATATGTGGTTCATTAGTCTACTTGAATGGACTTTTGAACTCTTTTTGGCATATTTGTGAGGTTTGACTTCCTTTTCAACGGCAATGGTATTCACACTTTACTCTTATAAACACACACACACACACACACAATGCCAAATATCCTCAATCAAGTGCTAATTGTAGTTGGGAGCACTACCATTTGTATACAATAAACAATTAAGACTACACCATCACTTCTAAAAAGGTAAGGTTAGACGTGGCAAAGCCTACCCACGACCAACAAGTAGATTTGGCCCGGGGTTTTAAAACTGAGGCCACGTTTGATGCGGTTTTTTTTTCCTTTTTTTTTCAGTTTTGAAAATTGAAAAAAAAAGTGCGTTTGGTAACCATTTTTATTTTTTTCTTTCTCCAATTTAAAAAATCAGTTTTAAAACTGAAGAGTAAAAAAAAAAACTCCAAAAACTGGTTTTTTTTTTTCACTTTTGGTTTTTTTTTTGAGACCACCATCACCACCCTCCCACCGCCAACAGCCACCTCCGGTCGCCGGCGACCACCGCCGGAGACTGCCGGTAGCCGGCCACCACCACCACCACCGTCGACCACCGCTACGCCCTACCACCGCCACCGCAAACCACCAAAAAAAAAAGTCAAAATAAAAAGGGCTACCAAACACCAAAAAAAAAAAAAAACTCAAAAAAAAAAAGGGTTATCAAACACCCACTTGTTTTTGTAAAAAAATAAAAATTAAGCTGCTCTTTAAAAACTGAAAACCAAAAAAAAAAAAATTTGTCAAACGAACCCTCGAGTGTGTGTATTCATTTTGTCTACCCATAAGTTTGAGGGTAATACCCATACGGGTTGGGTAAGAACGGGTCGAGCATGGGTATACCCACAAGTAAATTAAACTTAGGGTTTTAAAATATTTTACGGTCAAATACACGTAGGTACCCTGGAACTACCACAAAGTCTCAATTAAGGGTCCCAAAGTTTAATTTTTACACATAAGGGCCTGTAACTCCAAATTTGCAACAAGTGAGGGCATCCGTCCATTTTCTTAACGATCCAAGCTTTTCCGTCAGGGACATTTTTGGGATTCCATATTTGGGTGTTTCAAAAGCCGCCCACTCACGACCAACACCACCGGTAACACCATGCCGGCAACTGTCCCTGCCATCGCTCCCCCATCACCACGATCCCCCCACGACCAATACCGCTCCCCAATCACCACTATCCACCGTCGACCAAAATCGTCTGGGGACCCCGTCGGTAGTGGCCCTGTCATGCCATTACCACGACCAACCGCCGGCCACAACCACAGCGGCACACTTCCGGCCGCCGGCCACCACCAATCATGCCAACCCACCAACAGCCACCGCCGGCAAACTAAATCAATCCAGATCCCGGCAAACCCACGACCACCAATCGCCACATATCCTTACCGGCAAACCCACGACCACCCAAAACCTTACCTGCAAACCCACGACCACGACCATCAAAACCTTACCAGCAATCTGGTTCTTTATTGTTCCACCGCCGGCGAGACCCTCCGGCAAGCACCACCCAACTGCTCAACACCCTTCGGCAAAGACCACCCACTGCTCGTCGCCGGTTCGAATCTTACGCCAATTCCGTCCGTTTTTCACGATCTGCTTTGGCCTCCATTTTTTGCGATCTTCTTTGGCCAATCCAACTCATGTGTACTAAAGACCCACCTGAAACAAACTCACTCTCTCTCATAGTCTCTTTATCTCACAATGAAATCCAAATATGGAAACCCAAAAATGCCCCTGACGAAAAAGCTTGGATCGTTAAGAAAGTGGGCGGATGCCCTCACTTGTTGCAAATTTGGAGTTACAGGCCCTTATGTATAAAAATTAAACTTTGGGACCCTTAATTGAGACTTTGTGGTAGTTTCAGGGTACCTACATGTATTTGATCCAATATTTTATCTCTCAATCATTTATCCTTTGTCCCTAAGTCACGTGGTAAGTTCAACATAATCTTCCTCGCGTCACTAGGCACTACGAGAACAAACCACCATGACCACCTCCTCCTAGGTTTGTATGTGCGTGTGTGCGCTCTTTATTCTGTGTATAAGTGTGTGCACACGTATGCGTGTGTGTATGTGTGTGTGTGTGTGAGAGAGAGAGAGAGACCGATGTTTGCGTATGTTGTTTAGTTTGTCTGCAAGTGTGCTTTGTTTACTCTGTGTGTGTGTGCGCGCGCGTGCGTTTAACCAAAATGTTGTTCATGAAACTCGGGAAAATTCTGCTCATACCCACCAGACACGTACCCGTGATAGATTGCTTGCGGGTGGCTCGTAGCAAGAGTGAGGGTAGATTGGTACGTGTTTCATACAAAAAAGAAAAGTGGAGTGCAGGTGTAGAAAGGTGGCGTGTAAATATGATGCCTCTTTTTCAATCCTTCGAAACAACTTGGCGACAACGTTATCCATATTTAGCGACTTTACATCTTATTACATTATTAGTTGTTGGCCACATAGGGTCAATTTCTTATTTGTCCCAAAGTGAGAATCACCGCTTGAATGATTAACCTACTGCCAAAGCAGTTCTGACTTTTGACAAAAGGAGAGTTGTTTTGAGTCGATTGTATCGACAAAAGTCATATGCTTTAATATTAAAGTTAACATTTTCAATCGGTGATTTTGAAAGCTTATTCCCACCCTTACCAACTTCTTACTACATAGTTATATCAAAATCACTGTCATACATCTTGATCCAAGTCCTTAAAATCATTTTTCTCTTGATTTTGAAATAATTGACTCGCGGTCAGTCGGCGGCTTACCTTGATTTTATAATATGCTATTGCTATGTTATGCCTTTAATAATTATTAGAAGAGAATGTAGGACACAGATAATGAGGCCCAACACGTGTGTTATGGGAGAGAGCGCGTGGGCCCCGTCGAGTCTCTAAGTGGACGTGGCTTTGTCATGGAGTTTGGGGCCAACGTGGGCGTTCTTCGAATGGCTCCAAATATCTACTCGCGGCAGTGCCCGCGTGGGGCCCCCATCCAAATTAGCGGACCTTCCGCTCCGTTTTTCCGCCGGTCATTATCCCACCATTGACTAGTTGCCTAACAACTTTTGAGCTATCCTTTACCACGCGCTTCATTTTAGAACCCTTTCGCGTCTGAACTTCAGTTGACCCTTCTGGTCATTCTTTTTTCCATCGATCAGTTTTTTTTTTCTTTTTTCTTTTTGAGCTATTTTAAAATAACTGTTCACGTTTTACGTTAGAAAATATTATGTATGTATTTTTTTATGTTTATCTTTTTTACTTTTTTTTTAATTCTAATTTCTCCCTCTACATTTAACCATCTATCAAGTTATTCCCCTCCACCTGCCCTTCTCCCCCTCCCTCTCTTCCTCCTTCTAGGCGTAGAATGAATAACACATAATATATAACCGACATCCTTAGTATGCGCGTTAAGTCAAAATAGGACAATTAAAGTGGGACGGAGTGAATAATATTCGAAAAGTTATTAATATTAAAAAACTAATAAATATGACTGAACTAGCATCGTTCAATAAGCTTATTTAATGTATTAAGGTATTAGATGATTCCTAGAATTTCAAAACTCTCATGCACTGTTAACAATTATTATGGAGAAATTATGTGCATACTAGTGATTGATGGCACAAATGATACGTGTGCAATGTAATACTCCGTATTAAAAATTGATTACATATATGCATAATATCGTAGTGCATATTGGATATATTCTCTCCTCTTTCCATCTATCATACAAATTAAAGAAGATGAAAAAACATTAGTAATGAAAAAATTAGGATAATGATGTAGGGCTTGGAAAGTGAGGGAAGTGAGCAGATTTATAATTTTCGTCATTTTCGAGAGAGACGGAGAGAAAATGATGATAGAATAACTAATATCCAAAATACCATTATGACCATTTTATTAGCTTTTAATCTATATTACCTATAAAAATATGAATCTTGTAAATCATTTTATTCCGTTTTTATCCTTTGTTAATCAATCCAATAACAATCATACCCTTTCATACTATTATTAATTACTAATTTTGTAATCATTTCCGATTTTGCCCTCCGTTAGTTATTCCAATGACAACCCTACCATTTCCTAATTAATTTTTTTGTAATGCGTTTAATGAACATTATGTCATAACTATGAAAATATGAATGTTGTAAATCATTTTTGAACAATTGTGTCCTCTGTTAATTACGTCAATTACATTCTTATTCTTCTTTTATTACTCTCTTTTAAATTTTAATAAAATTAAAAGAACATTGGGTAATGAATCTATTCTATACATTAAAAAATGAAAAGTGTGATGAGAAAGAAAAATATAACAAAAAAATTCCTTTATTATTCTTTTTTTTAATTTGGTTAAAATAAAATAAACGTTAGATATTAAACTGGTTAATGAGAACTGTGATTTTTTTTTTCTTATATTTTTAGGGTAGCAAACAATTAACCAATTGAAAAACTGAAAAGCAAAATAAAGAAACTGAAATACGTGAAAATTAATTAAGAAACAAAAAATTGTTGGAAAAACAAAAACAAAAAAGGGTTAAATATGCATAAAAAAACCAAGGCTTAAATATGGTGTCAATTTGAACTGAAAATATGTTCAATAATTACAATTGAAATGCAAAGCATCTGATCTTGAAAATTACAAATCTTAACCATAAGCTATTTTAACAGATTACAAAAAAAAAATGTAGATTCATTCTTTTAATTTCTCCATTTGCTTTTATTTTTAGCAGTAACATCAAACATTTCTTCAATCCAGAATCCCACACAAAATATTTTCAAATATTGAACTGATTACAATTGCGAACATCAGATATACATTTCTTCTAAAAGAAGTCACAAAATAATTAAGAACATAATTGAATTACATTATTTTGATCCCAAAGAAAATAATAATATCACCTCAAACATTACTTTCAACTATATTCACGTGCAACGCACGTACTCTATATTAATAAATAGAAGTTGAAAGTTTAAACCTCTCTTCCTTAATAATAGTACGTATAATTACATTATTTTATATACAATACTTGTATATACTATAGAACATACCAATCAAGTGTTCCATTTCTGTGTGTAAGGTGATTAATTAACAAATAAAGGAAAAGAAAATACAACAAGTAAAACTTGTCGAGAAAAGGTACAAACCGTAAAACAAGCTCGTTTTCACGTTAATGTTTCAAACCTTGTGCAGTTGAAAAAAGTTACCAGGGAAATTATTATTATTATATATAATAACAGGTGCAAGTAGCCCAATCAGCAATAGCTTAAAAGGATACCGATAGGTTTTGTAAGTCTGAGAATATATTTAACTTGTACTTCTTGAAATTGAGAAATTGTTATTTATGAACGAAACTTTTTTACGCATAAACGGTTATGAGTAAACTTAAAAAAAAATAGTAGTTCTACTGATTTAATATTTTTTAGCCCCTCAAAATTGTTTTTTGTTAGAGATTCGACTGTAACTTTTTACTAGCGCTGTAACTTTTGTTGATCTTTTATGAATTTAACCAACTCAATCCAAAAAAATATAAGTTTTTACCCAACTCAACCCATTTAATTATACGGTAGGTTAGAAAGAATCGACTGAGCTCATATACAATGGGTTATCTTGGCTGGGTTTTTTTAAATCTCATTTGGATAAAAACTAATACTTTGAACCACCACCAGCCACCAGCTACCTATTGTCACAACCCCGTCCGTCGTTGGCAGCCTCCAACACTGTTGGTGGTAACCACTTCCTCTGAATGTGGTGATAGCTGATCGTCGCCGCCACCAACGGTAGCCTCTGCCACCGCTGCCACCAATCCCGATGGTAGACGCGCCATTATTGCCGTCAATGCGGCCACCACTGTCGGCCGCCATAGCCGTCAGCAGACTCCAACACCGCCTGCCAACTCTACCACCACCACTACATTTTGTGCTTAAATAAAAAAAAAATTGTTTTAATCAACCCACCAAAACCCAAATAGACCCACTGAGCCAAACCCAACCCAACTCAAGTAATTCATTTTTTCTTGAGTTAAAGCTCGTTGAGTTTTAAAACACAAAAATTTTCTTGGATCAAGTAAATATTCGACCTAATCGGCCCAAGTTACACCCCTATTTTAGGTTAAACACAAAATGCAATATGCTCGGAAGCAGCCTTTTG
Source organism: Escallonia rubra (assembly GCA_033065855.1). Taxonomy (NCBI): domain Eukaryota; kingdom Viridiplantae; phylum Streptophyta; class Magnoliopsida; order Escalloniales; family Escalloniaceae; genus Escallonia; species Escallonia rubra. Next base: position 51,402 of record JAVXUO010002344.1, on the reverse strand, counting down.
CTTGAAATGAAAGACATGCAACCCCTAAGAGAAGTAGTTAAATGTCCAAAAAGAACAAAAGGAATTGATTAGCTAATATGCGCCTTTCAGGAGACCTATGGGAGTGATGGCACATGCACAAATGGATAAGAAGGAACCATACAGAATCTTTTGAGTCCGTGGAAGGAAAGTCTTCGCTCCTGTGTGTGATGAATAAGTGGAAAGCCATAGCTTTCTTGAATCAGCAAGTCTTCACTCCTGTCTGATTAAATAAGTGGACAGCCATAGCCTTCTTGAATCAGCAAGTCTTCACTCCTGTTGATGAATCAGGGAATGCTATAGTTTTCTTGAGTCGGTGAAACAATCAAGTCTTCACTCATGTATCTTGAGCAAATGGAAAGCCGGATTTAGGTACGTCCCAATCAATTGTTGTTGATGAAACCGCGTGGGAAGATAGTAACCGAGATACGACAAGAAAGTTGTGACAGATTTAGGCATATGAAAATTTTTGGTTTTGTGTGTGCGAGAGAGACGAGTGGCGGCTGAAAAGCAAGAAACGATAGGGTTCATCTAAAAAATGATGGTTTTATATGTTGATCTTATTTTTAAGATTTTTTTTATTTAGTATAAACCATGATTAAAGTTTACTATCCATGTGAGTAGTTGTCCCACTATGACTAGTTGGCAAATTCTTAATGACAGTCTTACACCATCTAAGCTGATGACGTGGTGTTAGATATAACTACTAAATATTTTCTCACGTACAGGTCTCAAAGTTCAAGTCTCCCAAAATGTAGTATTTGAGTGACTTTGTCGACTATCCTCGACTCAAATGACTTGCTCATACATTACGTAATGTTTATTTCCAAAAAACAAATGACACTCGCACATGCATCCCAGTGCTACAAGACAACGGCAGCTATGTTAAAAAGGTATGATCATGAGCTATAGCACTATAACTCATACTTTAATAACCAAATGATACTCAAAGCATTGGTCAAAAAGTAAAAGTTGGAGATCAAATCTAGCCGCATTACTCCGGTAAAAAGGAGTATACCTATTCAAGTATAACAACACTCGTTGACGACAAGCGTATTATCAGCTTAACTTGATAAAAGCGAAAGCTCCTAAGCGTGTCTATCCCATCACGCATTTATACAGTGAAAAAAAAGCTTATCAATCAAAAATGAGATTGTCATCACACCACAGAAGTCTACAATCCAAGCATGGCCCTAAACGTGACCTTGTTGATTCTGAAAGGTATCTAATTTTACTTGCCTTAAGATTCTGTTGGCCCACGAATACAATGTACATGTGTACCATGTAGTATAATACTGTATTATCTGGTACCTTACACTATTTTGTTTCTAACATGAAACGGCCTTTTGTCCCCGCCAAGACAACGCAGTCAACCCCGCATTTTCAACGCGTCGTGTCCACTTCAAAGCACCCATTTTCAATTGGTACCATAACCCCGCCCTTGCGCGTGGTTCTGGTATTACCGTTGGTTGGCTCCTCCTTCAGGCTTCAGCCTCCACCTAAATAGAGAAACAATAAAAATGAAAAAACTGTTTTTTCTTGTTTTGATTCTCAATTTTCAGAGCAACCATAATCATCACCCACTTTACAAAAGGCCCTCCATTATTTGTTCTCTTTTTCTTGACTTAAAATCTCTGGGTCTGATTCAGATTATACTTACTATATAAAAGCTTTTTGTTGCGTACATGTGCCTTACATGTCTCCCTCCCCTCTCTCTCTCTGCTTCTGCCTCTGGCATTTGTTCCTTCTGTCCATCTTTTTTGTTTCCCGAATTCCAATGTATACCCCCCAAAGCTAAAACTTTTGGGCTTTTTGTGTCTGTAACGCAAATTATTGCAGGCTGTTTAAACAGCTCTTTCGTGTATGTGGTTTTGATGGTGGAGAGCAAAAGGCGCACTTCCCTTCCTACCCAGGTAAAATTTGTGCCTTTTCCCTGTTATTGTAGCTCCATCTTTCTGGTTGTAATCCATCGAGGAAAAGAAAACAGAAAGTAAAAGCTTAAAAGGAAGAAAGGGGACCATGTGGGTGTGGTGTTTTATATGGTAGATAGATTCTCATGTAGGCTATGGTCCTAGACTTTCATGTTAGGGGATGGACAATATGGTCATGTTTGGTCATAGTATTGATCTCATGAATGCTGTTCTGTACAGGTTATTGATTGGGGTTCAAGGACTTTCTGGCCAAACGTGGGAAATGGAAAGCAAAAGTTCTTGTTCTCTCATTAGCTGCATTGAAATGGATGAATTTTAGGTCTATTTCAATCTCTTTTGATAAAAAAATGCGATTGTTGATTTGGGTTTTTGAGGGGAGGAAGAAAAGACTTTGTATTCTTGATTAGTATTAGGCTGTTGGCCGAGAAAGGGAGGAATTTCTGGCTGTTGTGCATGATGGAGGCACAGGCAGGGCAGCAAAGCACACCCCGGAAAAAGATGACCAAACAATTGACCGGGAAACGTGACGATACCTCGTTGCATTCGGCAGCTAGAGCTGGGAATCTTGGTGTGGTGAGGGATATTTTTGCTAGTACCGAGGAGGAAGAACTGACGGAATTGTTGTCTAAACAAAACTCAGCGGGCGAAACCGCCCTCTACGTGGCTGCAGAATATGGTTACGTCGATTTAGTTAGGGAGCTGATCGAGTACTATGATCTTGCGGCTGCTGGAATCAAAGCTAGGAATGGCCTTGATGCACTTCACATTGCTTCCAAACAAGGGGATTTACGTATGTCATTCCTCTCTCTTAATTATGTCTATTTCTTTGGAGGTGAATAAAAAGGCTTTTCAAAGTATGAATTTCTGAAAGAGTTTTGTTTGACATGTTTCAGAGATAGTGAAGGTGTTAATGGAGGCACATCCCGAGCTCTCCATGACCGTGGATTTAGCTAATACCACGGCTTTGCACACGGCTGCGACTCAGGGGCATAAGGAGGTTGTAGATTTTTTGTTGGAGTCAGAGAGTAGCTTGGTGACTATAGCTAAAAGTAATGGAAAAACGGCCTTGCACTCTGCAGCAAGAAATGGGCATGTGGAGGTTGTCAGAGCTCTTTTGCGTCAGGAGCCCGGAATTGCAACGCGGACTGATAAAAAGGGGCAGACCGCGCTTCACATGGCAGTGAAGGGTCAGAATCTTCAGGTAGTCGAGGAGCTGATTAAGGCAGATCCTTCGCTGATCAATATGGTTGATAATAAGGGCAACACTGTGTTGCATATATCAGCCCGAAAAGGCAGGGCTCAGGTGAAATACCCTTCTTCCTTTCCTATACATAAATTTACTTCTGCGATATATTTCTTTTGTTGTGTATTGATTTCATTGCAAGACATGAAAGCGGTTCTGGAAATTGATTGGCTACGTATCCTAATTAGTTCATGTTATGTTATTTTATTTCACCAACAAAGAGCACACAACCTCGTACTGCTACAATGCTAGTGCAATTTTAGGCAGATTCCACAAGGCATGTACTTGATGATTATTTTTCCTCTATAATTGATACATAGGTCTATTAAGTGCTTCGTTGTAAATGAAAACGCACAAAGGCATAAAATAGATTTATACTACATGATTAATCGAGTGCCAGTTTGATGATTTTATTTCCTCTATAATTAATCGACTGCTGCATTGTGAAAGGAAATGCACAAAGGCATAAAATAGATTTCTATAGCATGATGGATTGCTTTTGATACATATCTTGATCTAGTACCTACATATACCAAAATGACCATTTTCGATATCCAGAATCTTGTTTTTCTCAATTGTCCTTGTAACTATCACAGCTATGCAGGCTGTTGCATAAGCTGCAGTACCTATTGCACTTTTGCGTGCCTTTTGCTCCAAATTTGAGCATTTGTACATGTCGTGTTTGCAATACCAAAATTCTCAGCTGAGGCTATCTTTGTTCTTTTCTGCAGATTGTTAAGATGCTGTTAGGGCAGAATGAAACCGACACTAGAGCTGTTAACAGGTCTGGCGAAACTGCCCTTGATACCGCAGACAAAACTGGGCAATCTGACATTGCGGCCATCCTCCGGGAGTTTGGTGTTCCGAGTGCCAAGGCCATCAAGCCTCAAGCAAATCCAGCACGAGAGCTGAAACAAACCGTGAGTGACATAAAGCACGAAGTCCACCACCAGCTAGAACACACCCGCCAAACTAGAAAACGCGTGCAAGGCATTGCCAAGCGCCTCAATAAAATGCACGCGGAAGGTCTTAACAATGCAATCAATTCTACCACTGTGGTAGCCGTCCTCATTGCTACTGTTGCCTTTGCAGCCATTTTTACTGTCCCTGGACAATACGTTGATGACCCTGCAGACATCCCACCCGGGGAGTCCCTAGGTGAAGCAAATATCGCTCCAAATCCCTCATTTCTGATCTTCTTTGTCTTCGACTCTATTGCCCTCTTCATTTCTCTTGCCGTTGTGGTGGTTCAGACCTCGGTTGTGGTAATTGAAAGCAAGGCAAAGAAGCAGATGATGGCTATCATAAACAAGCTCATGTGGCTTGCGTGCGTGCTCATCTCTGTTGCGTTCTTGGCATTGTCGTTTATCGTGGTTGGAAAGCACGAGAGATGGCTGGCAATAGGAGTGACAATAATTGGAACCACAATAATGGCTACAACACTGGGTACAATGTGTTATTGGGTAATTATGCATCGGATTGAGTCCTCGAATTTGAGGAACATTCGCAGAAACTCTCATCACAGCCGGTCGCATTCCTTCTCTGTATCGGTATTATCAGATCCAGAGGTTCTAAACAATGAGTTCAAGAAAATGTATGCCATATAAAAGCTTCCAATGCCAAAGTTTTATTTTGGCATAATGGATGTTGTTTTTCGTTTTCCAGAAACTATCCTGCATGTTCACATTTCTGAGCCAAAATGGTCATTCCCATCTTCTCTGCAGTACATCACCATTTGCACAATGATTCTCGACTTCAAGATACATGTCAGGGGGAAGTGTGGCATGTAAAACAACAATAGTGACAACCTTTAGACCTGCATTGGGTACATGACAATAACATCATCCTTAATTAGTGCTGATACGGGATTTAAAGGCACTGCAATCAATTTCTATACTGCAAAAGTACGAAAATGTTTAAGTCCTTTTCTCCATATAAACTATCGTTGTATACAAAAGATATGACATCAATGCTCCTCAAGTATGGCCGCCTCAGTAGTTGTTGACCTCTCAAACCCCTTCTTCATGTTCTCCCTTCCAACAAATCTCTTTAATCCATTCATCTTCCAGCATTTAATTCTTGCAATTTCTTTAACAGACAACACTTCATCTCCAGGACATCAGTTTAACAAATCATTAAAGAGGTTCCTCCTGTGTGCATCCCATCCGCAAAATCATTGTTGACTAAATTAGCAAACACTTGATTATTATGATTGACTGAAAAGTAATGCTTCAATTTCACAAGCACAGACATACTGAATATAAAGTCAAGTAATTGATATCCAAACAGAACAAAAGATTGATTACTAAAGAATCAAGTAATTGATTACTACGATTTACAAAAGATGGTTTCTTCACACAACATCAGTGTAAGTGATCCCTCAACAAAAGCAAACGGGATCCCTTTTTATCACACAAGATCAGTGATCTCTCTCTCTCACCAAAAGCAAACAGGATTCCCTTTCATCACACAAGATCAGTGAGGAGGGCAATCAGGTTGTTTGTTGTAATGCCGTCAAGAGAGTCTTGGCCGGTTCAAACAAAGCAACAACACCTCGCTCGGGATCAGAGTACTTCTTGTATATCGCTTTCAGTTTGTTGCTTCGTTTAGCCAAGGAATGGAAGCTAACCAGCAGTTTAGCACAATCCCTGTTTGTGAACAACAAATCAACAGTAACCCAAGGTGATTAAAGGGGAAAAAAAACTTGAAATGTAAAAGAGTAGCAAAATGGGAACTTAAAACGTACATCAGCTGCGTCTCTGAGAAGCCTGTGTGCCATTTAAGTGTCTCATTCCAAACAGGGCTCTTATTTAGGGTGCACCGGGCAGCATAGACTGCTGAGGCGGCAACCATTGATGGACAGTATAGCACAGACACATAATTCATCATTCCCAACTCAGCCAGAAAATAAACCATATTCTCCATCTATTCAAGTAAAGTAACCAAACATAAAATTCCCAGTCAATTTTATAGAAAGAGGAAAAGAAAAAGTTCTACTCACTTTTGGCTCAAAAAATGAGGCTTTGATGAATCGGACAAGGAAAACGTAAGGCGTAGGGACGGTTAAGTTCCATTCCAGTGCACCAAGAATTCTCTTCTCCATTAAAAGCACTTGTTCATGAGTATAAGCACTGTCCGAGATTCGCACAAAGTCATTCACCTCTGGCGCCCAAATTTCTTCATACTTGGATGCCATAAGCATGGCACTGATCCCCACTAACTGCAACTCCTTCCTTGGCACTCTCTCCGCCGAAAGGTAGCGATCCAAGATGTTGACTGTTAGGTAAAAAGTCTCAGGCATGAGTTCAAATTTGTGATGAACCTCAGTCAACCAATCAACTAGGATGGACCTCATGCGGTCATTAATCTCAGGCTGCGAATCCATATAGTCATGAGCCCGGTTTTCATGCTGTCAAAATTTTGATGAGAGAACACAAATCAGAAAATAAAGTGGTCATATCATATGGGTGAAAATGCATTTGACGCAATGAAAGTTCAGACACTGCATTTCACTACTGTGATTGGTATACCTCAGCGAGCTTATAGAATTTGTAAATATCCTCAACATACTCAACAACTGCCAACTCATTCTTGGCATCTTCAGCATCAATATCCTTAATCTGAACCCTTGGTTTTTCGGTAAGTCCACAAGCAGCCTGCAGCAATATATTTTAGGAGTTCATTAAACTTATAGCTCAGAAATCCCCCAGTTAGTCAAAGAACAATCAAAACAAAAAGGAGCAAATTAAACCCTTGTTTAACATAGCTTGTTATAAAACTCAAGGAGACACATAGCCAAGCAAAAAAGCCCCAAACAATGGAAAGCAATCAACCAAAAAAAGTCCTCAAATGAGTTGAGAACAAACGAAAGGAACAATATGATAATCTCCTAAAGCGCAATACGGAAACCCAATTAGATTATGAACAATCAAATTAAACCTGTATGTTTTGTCTCACCTTGCTCCTAGCAGTGAGAGTTGAAGTAAGAGTTTGGGATTTCTTTCTTGATGACCCTTGATCTCCCTTTTTTTGGTTCACAGTATTCTTGTCCTCCTTCTTGACCTTATCTTCAGTGTCGGGACTAATCTCAATCACTTCTTCAGGCTTTGGACTGGGAGTAACTTTCTTCTGAGCTACCACCCTATGTGCTCCTTCCCCTCCTTTGACTGCTACGGCTCCATCAACAAGAATTCCGCCATCAACATTAAGTACCACTGGTTTCTGCGAGTCAGATAAAGATAAAAATGTCAGAAAAACTTAAACGCAATCAAACATTTGGAAATTAAAAAAATTTCAAAAACTATTTGAACCTTCTTATTTTCTCCTGCTGCTTGTGCTTTAGCAAGTAATTGTCCACAGAAACTCCTGAAACAACAGAAATTAGAATTGATATCAAGCAAAAGAACAACACGCTCACAAAAACAAGGATGGTTACCTTGTAACAGGGCGACTCATTTGCTTGCCACCGATCGCTCCACGAACTGTCACTAGGTTCCCAATATCACCTAAAGCACGGCGGTTTCTGCCTTCAGCCGCCATGTTCTTCTGATTAACGCCCACAGCGACTGCTTCACCCGAAAAGGTTACATCGCAAATTAAGAAAGTACAACTAATGAAACCCAGAAATTGACAAAACAAAGAAACTCAGAACAAAATAAACCGTTATTATGAAAACCCCCAAGAAGAAGACACCCCCAGTTATCAAAATCAAGAAAGCACTTTTTCCACCCTTTTCTTCTAAGAAGAAAATCATCAGAAAGCTTGAATTCCAAAGAACTCAATTACCCATTATTGCAAAAGTAAGAAGGAACACATGAAAGAACAGAAATCACAACAATACCGGGAGAATGGGAACCATTTTCATTTAAAAAACAGCAATTTCAAGAATTCATATTCAAAACTTAGTGGACGAAAGACCCTTATAAAGCTTGAAATCTAACTCAATGACCCACAATTACAAGAAAGAACAGACGAATTAACAGAAATCAGAACGATTCCCAGTAAACACCACTTTTTTAATCTTTTCTTCGATAACCAGATATATCGAAACCACTTCACAATCTCAGATCAATGACCATTTATTACAATCCAAAAAAGTACATAAGTCGCTATAAGAACCCCTCACAAAGTTTGAAATCCAAAGAACTCAATGATCCATTCCAATAAACCAAGAAAAAACATATGGTGAGCCACAGAACTTCGTGGATAAAACGCACTAATTACCAAGAAGCACCATCTGTTGACTCTTTTATTCTATTTTCAGATATACCAAAACTTACTACAAACTAAGAGATTAATACGTAAAATAAACCCGTTAGTAAGCATGAAATCTAAAGAACCAAACGACCACAATCACAAAAATACCCAGAAATACATGGGGAGAGAGAGAGAGAGAGAGAGCTATTCTACCTCTGTTTTGTTGCTGAACAACAGGTCTTTCAGCCATTATAAACAACCTTGATGAATCTGTTCAAAAAAATCCTAGACAAAAGAAACCCTAGATCACGCTCCTCCTCCTGTCTCTCGCCGTCTCTCGCCAGAAGCTGCTCTCAGATAAATAGTGTAGAGAAACAAATGAGGAACAGAGGTGAGACGGGCACCCCTTTTGAAGCCGAATGAAACGACGCCGACTCACAACGGTCATATTTTACTTGAAAAGTGGCCGTTGATCGGTGCACAATCTGACGGATTTGATTTGGTTTCAATGGGTCTTGACCGCCAGTATTTTTGGCCAAATTACACTGGCACCGATTATATTTGCCTTTATTACACACAGCTATGTGTAGTTTAAGAAATTACATAAGGCGCCGTTCCAGAATTTTCCTATTCAAGGAATTAACAGAATACCCTTGTAATAACCCGAGTGGTATCAGGCCATCAAGGGTGAGTTTAATGCGCTTCTCCATAACCATACATGGTCCCTAGTCCCTTACCACTCAAGCATGAATGTCGCCGAATGTAAATCGATCTGTATTCTGTGTTAAAAAGAAATTCGATGGATCTTTGAAACGCTACAAAGCACGCCTTATAGCCAAGGGTTTCATCAACAACATGGTGCAGATTTTGATGAAACGTTTAGCCCTGTTATAAAACACACCACCATTCGTACGGTCTTAAGCATTGCTATCACGCAAGGTTGGCCATTGGAAACAACTTCACGTCAACAACGTGTTCCTCCATTGGCTCCTTGGCGAGGAAGTTTTTATGAGTTTCTCACCGTCATCCAATCAATTTCTCCACGTGCTAGGCCCACTAAAAAAATCAGTCAGGGCACACGTGAGGGGGCGTGTTGAGATATATAAACCCCACATTGGGTATAAATCCCACATCGGGTAAATAATTAACAATACTTCAATATATATACCTTGTAGGCCTTTCCCCTCATTACCAATTGGTTTTGAGGTGGATGCTTTAACATGGTATCAGAGCTCTGGTTTAGTAAGGTCTTTGGTTCAATTCTTACCGCTTGCATTTCTGGTCCCCCTTTATTATAGTGCTATTTGCACTCAATTTATTTCTGACTTGGTATGTCTCTCCACGTGCAATCGAAAGCTTGCACGTGAGGGGGAGTATTAAGCATGATAACATTGTTGGGCCCATTCTCTAACAGCTTAAGCTTTTAGAGAAGATGGTAACTTAACACCAATAGACTACTTGGGAAAGGGTATAGAAGTTGAGTGAGGTTTCCGAGTATTTGTTACTATTTTAATTAGTACCTGCATGGGCAAAACCTATTTAGCTCGTGGCCATTACCAAGTCACCACCTTCCATATTGTTACCCATCACCAAATCACCGTAAACTTAGAATGCACCGCTGGAATTAACAACGAGCAAACCAATATATATCCTCTATAATCGCTCATAATCTAACACTAAAGCCCATAAAATTCACGAATTTGATCGCGAAGTCGAAGGAATAAAAATCAATTTTACCATACCACAATACAATAGTGAATACCAATTTTAATTCCTCAAGGGATTTACCCGATCTTCATTTCCAATTATTCAAATCAAAGACTATATTGAAGTGGGCTCAAGTAAATTCTTCTGCTTTGAAACTTTGAAAGGAAAATCATGAGAGTGAACAAATTTAGAGAGCTTAGTGGCGAGACGGTGATGGTCGGAAATACATTGTCTTTGGTGGTCATATGAGATTGTTGTAGTGTTCATGGTTGCAGATCTTTTTCCTAAAGAAAGTTAGAGAGAAGTAAAAAGACAAAAAATAGAAGTAGATTTGGTCGGCGGCAAAAATTGGTAATGGTGGACGAAGAGGTTGTTTAGAGTTGTCTTTATTCTTGAAGAAGATTACCTAACCAGTTCTTGGGTGCACGATCAGAATAATGCATTAACTAATAGGGGGTATCACTTTTTTGACGATTCTCTCAACGTGAGTGCGTTTAGTGAAAGAGTTTTGCTAATTTGGATGATATGTGGATGTATTCTTGTGTAATTCCTTGCGTTCATGTCCAATTATGTAGCAAAATGGTCTTCTGTTCAGCTTGTCCACTTCTTGGAGTCGTGACTTAGTCGTGTGGACAATCTAACAGATGGAAATAATGTCACTGGATATTTGCGAGTAATACTAGGTTCAATGTTACATGGAGTTTTCAACAGTCGATTAAATAATCAAGTTCTGATTTGTGGTAATGTCAAGCCATTTCCTTCACTATTTTTATGGAGGAGATTAACATATTTCACTGGAAAGTGATGTTTCCCTGAATCTTGATGATGATTGTGTTTCTTAATAAAAGAAGACATGTTTACTTTTCTGCCGTAGGTTGAGTGTAGAGTAGAATTCAAAGTTGAGCATTATGGAATAGCATCATTTTTGGGTTCATAATTTGGAAGTTGTGCATCTCTTTCTTTTTGGACATGTCTGTCTACACATGATCTCTGGTGTTTATCTGGAATGTTTCTTTTGCCAAATAAAAAAACATTGCAGCCTTGCAGCTGGTAACCAAATGCCTGAAGATGCTGAAAACATTAGCTATTTATCTGCAATTATGCTATGTAGAAACTAACAGCAAGTAAAGAACTACAACAGGCAGCAGCCATGTAGAAACTACAACAGGCAAGAATTGAATTAGCGCATTCGATATATCAAGCGCTACCAATCTTCGGCGCCTTATCGAGTAGTTATTTAGTACTTTCGTTTGTAAACTTTGAAATATCTATTTTGTATTCGCTTTTTTTGTATTGTAAATAGTCTTTAGTGGTTCTCATGAAATTTAATAAGACCTTTTGGATACTTTTTCGTATTTTTTGTTTATTATCGAAAAATGTACTTTTGTGTTATTTAACTTATAAAAAAATTTATTGATTTCGATATATTTTTAGCACCCCCTGGGGTGAAATCCTGGCTCTGCCACTGTGTTCAACTACCAAACCAAACCCTAAATATGCTCAGATCCCTCTCCTTCAAGCAATCAAGTTATAGACTTTGATGAATCAAAAAATATATATTAAAACATACAAGAAATGATCGGATGCAGAAATAAAAACATAGAACATGACATTGATGGACAATGAAGTCATCGACAATTGGGTGATGCAGAAGTCAACAACGGAGAGATGACAACATCGAAGACAGAGTAATGACGGCATCAAAGAAGTGATGTGCGTGTGCAAGAGAGAGACGATCTATGGAGGTGTTTTGTGAGTGAGTATGTGTGCGCGTGAGGGAGGGAGAGAGGGAGAGAGAGAGAGAGAGAGAGAGAGAGAGAGAGAGAGAGAGAGATGAGGGACGAGACATGATAGGACATATAATGCAGCTATTGTGAGTGTTTAGGTTTAGTTTTTCAGGTTATATAGTTAGAGTTCTTTATATTGACATGTAAAATGTTGGGCTTCATAGGTTGGGGTGGTTGGTTGCATACATAGAGTATAAGGCTTGGGCTGCATGTAGGAATTTTTGGATCTAGTATTAGACTTGGGATTTAACTAATTGAATTTTGGGTCTTAAGGCTATAAACATATTTAAAAGCATATTCTTCAAATCTTCATGCTCAAAAAATTTAATTTGATATTTACACGAGCTGTTTACAAACACATTCGTGAATACTTTCAAATATTTATGCTCGGCTCATTTAGTAAACGAGTTTTAAAAAGTTGTTCACGTTCGGTTCATATATTATACAAATGAACATGCACGAGTTCTGTAGGAAACGAACCAAGAACTGTTCATGAATAGCTCAATTCATTTATAACCCTACTTACACCTAAACCACACACCACTTTTCCCTTGCCACCACCACACCCCCCATCCCTTGCCATTTATTAAACTCTGGTTCCGTTCTTTGCCAAACTTCCTCATTTCTTAAACTCAAGTTTTGTTCTTTGCCAAAATTTGGTTTCAGACAAGAATAAAAAAAATTTACTCCGTAAGCAATACAGCTCAACATAATACATAATATAAAGAACCAAATTCGATTTGCAATCATAGGCCATACAATCGAAAAATATGATTCGTCAAATGTCATCCGTAAGTGAAATATTCAAAATCATGGGTTTTCTCAGGAGAAAATTCTGCACCTTACTACTTCTTCAGCCCAGTTGAAGCATCCCTTGTCAACAATACCAACCATCACCTCGGCGAGCACAATTACCAAGCACCAACACGAACAACCAAACATCAAATCTACCACAAAATACGAAGCCAACCTTTAGAACCACCGCATCAACCGCAATACCATGAGCACCTCTATTGATCATCATCATTGGCACCTATCACAACCACCATTATAATCATACCCCTAAATGCGAAATCACGAGACTGTATCACCACCACCATTTCAACTTGTGGGATTCAAATTCTTTATCATAGCACTTGGGAGCTGGTTGCGATGTTATTGAAATTTTCTTTTGCGGGAGAGCTTGTGGTGGCACTTACCATAGATGAGGCAGAGTCATCAACGAACAAGTCATCTCTATCAAATTGGAAAGTGAAATCGACATCAGAGACAGTGGGGTTGATTTAAGACGAGATGCGGGCCAGATTATTTAAGGTGTTGTGGCCCTATTTCACTATTTGGCCAGCTTGTTTGTGTGGTAGAAAGGGGTGAGCATCAAACCGTTTAAACCGATCCGAACCGCTCAAACCGAACCAATCCAATCCAAATCGTCCAAAGATATTAACAGTTTGGTTTCACATTTTCCAAACCGACCTTGGTTCGATTTGGTTCATGGTTCACATTTTTTAGACCGATTCCAAACCGAATCGAACCGACCTATGATATGTTAATGTATTTTTAGTAACATTCCATTGATAATTACACATATAAGCTACTAAGCAACTCCAAAATAAATAAATCTTGAAAATTAAAAGAAACGAAAATATTAATAACACTTAGAACACAAAAAATTTGTGACCAATATATAGTTTATATTTACTCATTCTTTCTCATTCATCAATGAGAACTTATATATCGAATGAAACAAGATTATATGCAATTTAGAAAAAAATATAACTGTAATTAGTAGTGTGCAAAGGAACAACGACTTTAAGTGGGCAAACCGATCCAAACCGACTAAGCCGAACCGTTTAAATCGACCAAACCGAACCGTCCAAACCGATGGTGTTTGGTTTGGTTCAGTTCACAATTATTTAAACCGAGGGGTAACGGTTCGATTTACGATTTGGCCCCCAAATCGAACCAAACCGAACCGTGCTCACCCCTAGGTAGAAGTAGGGGTGTAACTCGGGCTGGGCAATTCGTGGGCAACCCTAGGTGGAAGAGCCGATTGAGCTCTAAGATGTTGGCCGCTTTTCTGTCAGCATGAAAAACGAAGGTGGTTCTTAATTCCAGAGAAGAGAGAATGTAGAGGCGTTGTTTGGCTATTTGGTTTTGAAAGAGAAGTGAAGGTGTGCGGGAAGTTGTGTGACTACATATCTTAATATGCCTCCTTTCATGCCCCTTTAAGATGGTCTTGTGCCTAGCACATGACTTATCTGCAAACAATTTAAACAGAAAATGGAAAGAAGGTTAGAATGCTAGGAATTTTTTGTTATATGATCAAGTAGGTAAGGAAAAAAAAAAAGAAAAGAAAAAAGACGGCTTGGTACACTAATAAAAAAAAGAGTTTGCTCGGTTGTTTACAAATATCATAAGGAAGAATGCTGCTATTGAATGCCATGTTGTTGCTCAGTGAATAACCAGTCTTATTTTGTCGTATCCGCTGTTAGCCCATATGCTATTTTAAGAAAGCTAATTGAATGGATGTGTATCTGCTCTTTGATAACAAACAATGTAAGGGCTATTATTAGAGCCTTTCTTACTAAATTTCCTGTTGAGGCAATAAGTTGAAAATTTTCTTATAATGAGGGTCTTTTACTTCCTTTTGTTGCCTTTCCCATGAATTATGTTTAACTGGGTCACAAATGCAAAGTTAAGTGGTAAATAAAATTACACCAAAAGAAATACACGTAAATAGGAATAGAAGACATGAGACTAGCTTGTCGCCATTTCTCAGCAAATTAATGCTTCCTGGATCTCCTATCATCTCAGTTACACCGTGATCTTGTAAGCTCTTTATTCCGCTTTGTCTAGTGATCGCTATCTTCTCATCCTTTTTGTTAACCTTTTTTTTTTCCGGGTGAAATGTCATTGTATTAATGAAAAGATACTCCTTTACACCATCTACAAAATCACCAGGTATTCCCCTTAACTACAAATTCATTTACATCATCACAAGATACACATCAGCGGCTAGTAACAAACTTGATCACAAAGAATGCTTACACTAATCCCCACTCATTTCAAGGAGGGAGATATGTGGCTTATTTCGTCGTGCCACTGTCTGAGAGCTAGAGCTCGGGATGAGGTAAAATCCACAGATGTTCAGCCATAACTGCAACCACTTTACAATCCTTTCTAGACCATAGTCATGTATAATACACTTGCCATATTTATTTATTTTTTGGGTGAAAGGTCCCATGAATTTATTCAAAAACAATCTTCAAATGTACATGAATATGAATACATTCTCTCATCTAAACTTCTATGTCCTACCGTTATAAACTTCCTTTACATGTACTTACAATAGAATGCTTTTATCTATGCCCCATGTCTCACAAAGTACATTATTCACACAATTGCTCGGAGCTTTTTTCCAGCTACAAACCTTGTATCTCACCCACTGATGGATTACCTCAAAACAGCCTTGGACACTTGCTGCTTGCTTTCTAAAAATTCTATTGTTTCTCTCTTGCCATAATCCATAAACTGCAAGAGTAAATAACAGCTTACACATCCTTGCTTTTAAGCTTTTGCCTCTGAAATGTTTGCATGCATACTACAAAGCTTGATCCCAAGATGTGAAGTTACCATCTACTTGCAGTTTCCACAAGATTAGCTCCCACAACTTCTTTGAATAAGAACATTGTACCAATAGATGATTAAGGGTTTCTGGTTGTTCTTGACAGAGTTCACAGGTGTCGTCTTGGATCAAATTCCAATCCTTCAATTTAGCCTTAGTTCTGAGCCCCTTATGACATACCATCCACAATAGTGCTGAACACCTGGGAATATGGCCAGGGAACCAAAGTATTTTCCACCAAAGAACTATAGGAGCTTTTGTTCTCATACCATTCCATGCATATTGAATAGTAAACTGCCCATTTGCATTTAAAGTCCACATTATTTCATCCTTAGTGAGGACTGAGGACATCTGGTCTTTGTAGGCCTTCCAGGATAGAATTCAAAGCAGTAAGGGCATGTGATCTGCTTGTAGGAAGATGCCATATGCCATCCTGTATTATATCTTGGACTTTTGCATTCATGCTTAATCCTGCATCATATATAATTATCTCCCCATATACTTCAGCCAATACTCCAATTGGAAGCCAATTGTCCAGCCATAACCAAGCGGTTTCCCCATTACCATCTTATATCTAACATATTGCTTGAAAGTCTCTCCCAGCTTTATCAATTTACACCATGACCAGGACATTATTACTGGAGGTTTGAAAGTCCATAAGTGTCTTCCTTTAATAATGAAAATATGGCACCACTTAACCCATAGAGAATCCTTCTTATGGGCCAAGTCCCATAAATGTTTACAGATAGCAGCCCTGTTCCATTGATCCAATCTTTTAAGTCCTAAACCTCCTTCTTTCTTTGGCAAACAAACAGTTTTCCATGCAACTTTTGCACCAGTACATCTCACATCATCACCATGCCATATAAAAGCCCTTATTTTGGCTTCCATTTGATGTATTATCTTCTTAGGAAACATGAAAATACTACACCAATAGACTTGCATACTCAGGAGTACATAAATTGCAAGTTGTATTCTCCCAGCATATGTAAGGTACTTTGTAGCCCAAGAGGAAATTTTGTTTGTAATTCTTTCAACTAGAATTCTACAATCATTGTATTGCAATTGTGTTGAAATTAATGGTACCCCAAGATATGTAACTGAAAGCTTCCCACCAGGTATACCAATAAGATCAACCAATTGATCTGCATCATTCTGATCTACTCCTGCTATAAACACAGGACTTTTCTGAAGGTTTGGAGATAAACCTGATAATTGCTCAAATTCCTGTAGTGCTTGCTTGATAATCCTCATAGTTTCCACCTTAGCTTGAGCTAACAAGAATAAGTCATCTGCAAAACATAGATGACTAATTTGCAACTCTTTGTATTTTGGATGAAACTAAAATTCTGGCTGTTGTGAATAAACATCCATCATACTAGAAAACACCTCCATCACCAAGAGAAATAGATAAGGTGATATGGGGTCACCTTGTCTAAGTCCTTTGGCACTAGCAAAGAAGCCTTCCATACACCCATTTAAATTCACAGAGAACTTGGCTGTAGTAACACATTTCATGCACCATTTAATAAACTGGGGAGGAAACATCATGCTTTCCATTGTTGCTTGGAGAAAATCCCACCCAACTGTATCATAAGCCTTCTGGAGGTCTACTTTCATCACACATCTTGGAATACCCCCCCTTTTGTGATAATTTCTTACTAGCTCTTGCATCAACAAGATGTTGTCTGCAATACTTCTGTTGGTAACAAAAGCAGACTGTCTTTTTGAGATGAGCTTTGGCAAAACCTTTTCTACCTTATACTCAACACCTTTGAGATACATTTATATAGGACATTGCAGCAAGCTATGGGTCTGAAGTCCTTCATGGTGTTAGGGCAAGGAATCTTAGGTACAAGAGTTAGAGCAGTGATATTCATGCCCTTTAACTCAGCATTCCTGTTAAAAAACTCCAAAATAACATCAGTCACAGTTTTCCCTACTACTTCCCAATTTTGCTGAAAAAATTCAGCATTATACCCATCAGGCCCTGGAGCTTTATTTGCCTTTAGTGAAGACATGGCTGCCTTTATTTCCATTCACTTACCTGTTCATTTAACTGATTTTGGTCCTGCTCATCCACTTTCCTCTTGATTATTTCATTCAGTCTCATTCTTGTTCTAGGATGTTTCTGTACTGCAGCTCCAAGAAACTCTGAAAAATGTTGTATTGCCACCTGGTGTACCTCTTTTTGCCCTGATACTTGGACCCCTTCTTCAGTGAAAATAGACAAGATTTTGTTGTGGGATCTATTCAACTGTACTTTCTTATGAAAATAGGTTGTATTTCCATCTCCAAGTTTCAGTTCTCTTATTCTTGCCTTTTGAAAGTAGAAAGCTTCTTCAGCTTGAATCAAATTGTAATATTGTGCATGTACCTCCTTTTCTTTGTTCACCAACTCCACAGATCTATGTTGAAATAACTGCCTTTGTATAGCTTCTAATTCTTGAAATTTATCAGCAGCACTGCTAGAGATATTACTATAGTGGGCTTGATTCAACTTTTTTAGTACTAACTTAAGCCTCTTAAGTTTTGTACAAAGTTGATAGTAGGCTTTCCATTGCAGTTCCTCTTTCCAAACAGACTTTAATAGTTCCTTAAAGGAGGGATGTTTCATCCAAAAATTAAAAAACTTGAAAGGCTTTTTCCCTTTGTGCAGCCCTTGATCCACTTTAATCAACAAAAGAGAGTGGTCAGATATACCTGGAGTATGAACCTCAGCTTATGTATTAGG
Source organism: Escallonia rubra (assembly GCA_033065855.1). Lineage (NCBI taxonomy): Eukaryota > Viridiplantae > Streptophyta > Magnoliopsida > Escalloniales > Escalloniaceae > Escallonia > Escallonia rubra. Next base: position 33,161 of record JAVXUO010002344.1, on the reverse strand, counting down.
AAATTTCTCCAGCCACCCTTCATTTTGCAGGGCTCTATCCAGCCTGTACATGATCAATTCCACTTCCCTCTTATTGCACCAAGTATATAACAACCCTGTAGTTGGCATGCCTTCAAGTTGAAGCTTGTATATGCACTGATTGAAATCATGAATATCCAAATGATTTACTTCTGATCCCCTTTCCTTTTCTTCCACATTTCTGAACACATTAAAATCTCCCATTATAAGCCATGGCAATTTCCCAATATATTGGGCATCCTGTTCTAACTGCTGCCATAACAATCTTCTCTTGATACCTTTATTATTTCCATAGACAAATGTCAAATATAATTTATGATTAGATTCAAGAGATTCCACCATTCCTGTCATATGCTGAGTAGAAGAACTCATCAGAGATAACTTGATCAATCTTTCATTCCATCCCATCCAAATCCTGGTAACCCATTTATGATTTACATTGTGACTAAATGACCAATTGGTATTCCATTTCTTCTCAATCTTCTCCACATTTTCCAGCCTTACTCTGGTTTCGAATAGACCTACTACTCCTATATTATAATTTTTGATAAATTTCTTGATTTCATATTGTTTCCTGGGATCATTTAGACCCCTGATATTCCAACTAGAAACCATAACCATGTTAGGTAGTTATTTTCTTTGCACTACCCCCTCCTTTGTTTGAGAATTTCCTACTTGAACCACTGCTCCCATTCTTCTTCTCTTTTGTACTGGCAACCAACACTTCTATAGGTTCTGTTATATGTTCCAGAAGCTGGTAACTATTTGTAGTAGATACTTCTTCTGTGCTTGCTCTTCTCTCCCTTCTCTTTGGAGAGCTTTTGGAATTCACTAATGTCCATTCATTCAGTCCATTGTGTTCCTCATGTACCTTTTGTTGACTCTCCATTTCCTTTTGTTGCTTAGGTACAACAGTCACCATTTCTTTTGCCACTTCCTTAGCCTTCCATGTTTTCATGGTCTTTGGTTTATGTAGACAGTGGCTCTCCTGATTTCCAAATGTATGACAATAATTGCATTTATATGGCAACCACTCATATTCAATTTTCTGCAATAGAATTTGTTCTCCAGGTCCCTTTAAGGGAATTTCCTGTGGGAAAACATCATCAGATTTCACTTCAACACATACTCGTGCATAACTTACTCTCTCTTTTGAGACAGTCATATAATCCATGTACAACGGTTTCCCAATAGAGCTGACTATTTTGCTTAGCATTCTTTTTTACCAAAACTGCAATGGTAAGAAAGGTAACTTGATCCAAATTGGAACACTATTCATACCTTCCTTCTCAATGGACATAAATGCCTGCCATGGTTTTACAATAACATGCTTATTGTCAAAAAACCATGGCCCCTTCTCAAGTACATGTTTATAAGCCAATTTCGATTCAAATCTTACCAAATATACTCTAGCTTTCAGACAACTTATTGTGAAGGTACCAAAAGTCTTCCATTTCCTATTCAAATAACCCCTAATGACCTGTATATGTATTCTTGCTCCCAGTACATATACCAAGACTGTATTCTGCCAAGCCTTCAATTCATCTTGCACATCCTCAATTGAATATTCAATCCCTTTTTTTCCTTGAATCTCAGTTGGTTCAATAAATTCCAAGCTATTTTCTTGCACTTAATCGCGATTTGGTTGTATAACATTTGCATATGTCCGCTTTTGCCAATGCGTACCTTCCTGATTCAATTCCTCTTTCCAATGGATGCTCCCATTCTTTGCAGTTGGTAAAGCAGGAAAGTGTTCTACCATTCCTTCCGTGTTTTGCACTTGCCATATTTATTAATAGGGTTAATGACAAAACTATGCCCTGAGGTTTATAAGTATTTGCACTTCGCTCCCGGTATTTACAACTTTGACAACAGTGTTTCCTGAGATTGACAAAACCATTGTAAATGGCTCCAAAATTTGATGGCCGTTCAAAATTGGACGTTAAGTTCGCATGTGTTGTGCACATGTCATTTTGGCATGGGTATATCAGTCATTTCCCTTACCTTTTTTCCCTGTCATTTTTGCATCTGCCTCCAGGAATACAATTCACAGAGAAATCAAAACCCACATTCCTGAAGTACAACTTTGCACATTCTTGACTAAACCTAGAAAAGAAATTGTAATCGACTATTAAATTCATCAGTGTCAGAGCAAACCAAATTTGGCAACTCCCCTGATAATTTGTTGTGTCCCAACTTCAAGACCTCAATCTCATTCAAGCAAGATATGGAGTCTGGCAAATGACCCATCATAGAATTGAAGCTCACATCAAACACTTGCATATCTTGCCATTGCTCAATTCCTTGAAGAATAAAACCTGTCAATTGGTTGTTCAAGAAAAAAATCTCTTCAGTCTTGGACCCATATAGCCGAAAATAGATGGGATTTCACTAGAAAGCTTGTTGTTAGCCAAGTTTGTCCCAGAAGCAAGGGAATTCCCTAAATTCACACACTCGGCACCCATTTTGGCCTTTTAGACTCACCGGTGGCGGCTCTACCAGTCGGCGAACAAATATTTCCAGCAACATCGCCGCCGTCGCCATTTTCAAGGTGCGGCTGAGTAATATTTACACAAAAACCCAAACCTTCCTTTTGAGCCGAGAGCTGAGTAAGGAACCCTAACTCTGGTGAGGCGGCGCCGAACAGTCCGCCTTCGAGGCCGTTTGCTGAGCCCCGACCATTGCACCTGATGGGGCTGAGCTTCTGCGGCGAAGGCGCAGAGTGGCGCACTGCAGCTGACAGAGGGATCCGGTCATCGTAACCTGTATCGCTGGTCAGGGTAGCGGGAGGCAGATGGCATCGTTCTGGCCGGTAAATACTTGCATCAGCGTGTTGTTACGGCCGGTGAAATGAAGGGGCTAGTAAAACCAGAATTAACCAAATAAAATGTTTGGCATTTCTCTTTCTATGTCTTTGGCATTTTTCTACCATTAACACAGAGAGAAGAAGAAGAAGAAGCATAGGCAATTAACCCATTTTTTGAGAGAGAGAGAACGGGGAGATGGGGGTGGGAAATGACTGATCTACCCATGCCAAAATGGCATGTGCATAGCACATGCGGAGTTAACGTCTGATTTTGAACGGCCGTCCAATTTTGGAGCCGTTTGCAATGATTTTGTCAATCTTGTGGAACACTATTATTAAAGTTGTAAACACGAGGAGCGAAGTGCAAATACGTGTAAAACTCAGGGAAAAGTTTTGTCATTAACCCTTATCAATAAGATTTCCCCCAGGCTTTTGTAACTAAACCTTTTGCACCTTTTCAGAAAACTTTGATAGTCTTGCTTTTAACATAACCTTGATAAACTTTGACAGCAATGCAGTCCACTCCACATTAAAATATTCTAAGGACTTGATTTCTTGTTCCACAAAATTCTAACAACATATATCTAAGGTCTCATCTGGTAATTAATCATGATCTTGATCATAATCCAGTTTTTTTTTTTGGCATGATAAATATGTAAACCTCCTCTTCTAAAAAAGAAAAGGAAAAACAAAACAAAAAGGTTAAGAAGAAAAAATCTATATGTTGGCCTTAAAGTAAAACCATTGGACAAACATTTTCTTTGAACCATGTACCGTTCTAGCCTGAACATTTTGTTTGTGCCTTGGTTGGGGGTGCTTTCTTCTGGCTCCAACATTAGAGTTGTCTTCATATCTCTTGGTTCGCGTCGTTTTTTTTCTGACTTCGACATTAGAGTTGTCAATGCTATTTCTTGTTCATATTTGTTGTAGCCTCAAGAATTTTTTTGAGAGGGGGGGGGGGGGGCGCTTAAGTTAAGCTTAATGTTTTCAAATAGGTGGGTGCTTAGGGTTTCTCCATCCTTGGTGCTTTGAAAGGGGCTATAACATTGTTGTTGGTGAATGTTGCATCAATTGACTTAATTGTGGTTCTTGAAAATCGTCAATCGCATTTCTGTTGTGTACTTCTTTCAGTATCTTCTTGCTAATGCTTACCTAGTGAGCAATGCCATTCAACTGCCATGGCCCCTTTTTTACAAGTCAAAACGGTCTAATGTGTACCTCAATCATGGTCATCAGTTGCTTTCTAGTCGGGATGTATGGTGGTTTGGTGTATTTAGTGTAGGTCAGCCTTTACCTTTAATTAGACCTGGCAAATTTTGGCCCATACCTGCGGGTCCACCCAGGCCCGTTAAGAATTTGTGGCTACGGGCAACCCAAAACGCTACCCGTTAAAATTGGACCCATACCCGGACCTGCCCGTTTTTTCTGGTTCGGCCCGGGTCGGGTACGGATTACTCGGGTTCTGGACTTGTTTTAGGGTTTGTGATACCATTTCTCATTCACTTTTTCTCTTCTCATCTCATCTCAACTCTCTGCCGCCTCCCTCTCTTTCTCTCTCACCCTCATTCACAAGAAAACAAGTGATGCCTACGCCGATCTCTCTCACCTTCACTCATTAAAGAACCACCACAGATCGACGGCCACGACGCCTCACCGCCACCTCTATCTCTCGCAGATCGACGGCCCAACGCCTCACCGCCACCTCTCTTTCACAGATCGACGGCCTTGACACCTCCACCGCCCCACAGATCGATAGCCGAGGACTTCTCTGTCTCTCTATCCGTCATCGACGCTGACGCCTCACAGATCGACGGCCGTTTCATGGCTTTAGCTCCGTTGCCCTAAATTTTTGTTGTTCGACAACATAATTGGGAAGGCTTTCAGTGGGCAGATTGTTTGGATTAATTTTTTAATGTGATGTAATTTTTAATGTGATGAAAACTATCTGTGATGTAGCTTTTAATGTATTTTTTGATTTGTGGCTATATCCATTCTTGAGTGTTTAGTTGAATTGCTGGTATTGATCAACAGATTTAGGTGTCATGTTATTTGGCTGGTTATTATTGTGTGCATTTTCTTTCTTTTTATTTTGATTTTTGTGAAATTAAAAATACTTTGAACAACAAGAAGTGTGCTGGAAAAAAAGTATTTTATTTAACCTAACTATCAAAAAAATATTTATATATAAAAAAATGAATTTACCCGTGGGTATTACCCGGTCTGCCCGGGTAGGGTATGGGTATAGAAAAAAGCTACCCAAAAAAATCCGGGTATTTTTTATCCGGACCAGTATTACCCGTACCCGGCAGGTATACCCATTTGCCAGGTCTACCTTTAATGGTACCAAACGATTATCTCTAGCATTTAGCAGTAGTGCTTGTTCTCTCACGACCGAAAAGCTTTTAAGAAGGAACGTGGATTATCAACAAAGTAACTTGTTTTATGGCATATAAAAAAACATTTACCTTCGTAAAATGTGGTTTGAATGACCTTTTTCTCTTGGCTGTAAGTGTAGCAGGGGATTGATAGCACCGATATTGGAGTGATGAGCGAGTGAGCATGGATGGTGGAAGCTGCAAGGGGAGGCATGTTGTCTTATTTATGCTGGGTAAAGGAAGGAAAAGAAGAAGAAGAAGAAGAAGAAGAATAAATGAAATGAAAAAGAACTCGAGAGACTACCATTTTTGTACCTTACAAGTGCGGGCATGGTCGTCTCCGGTCATCCGAAAAACTAGCATTACAAAAATTGTGCTATGTTTATCATATTACTTTTTTTTAGATCCATTAGGGTATGCCCGTCATATTGGTGTTAAATTCATTATTTTGGACCAATCAAGGTGAGTTATAATCTGGTTTTTACTTTCTTGTATAGATTAGAACAAACAATCGGGATGGGTTAAAGAGCCTTTGGTTATATTTCAAGTGATTCGGGTATTTTGTGGAGAAACAAGCTCAATATACAAAAAGCCAGGTCTTCCAATATTTTGGTGTAAGATGTGTTCGACTTTCTGGCTCTCTGATCGATAATATAATGTTTTAACTTCTAAACAAAAAGAAAAAAAAAACATTTGCTTTGGAAATTCTTTCTTAGCAATAACGAAGTAAGACGAAGCAATCATTAAGGTTCATTAGCAACACATCTATTGTGTTTCTAGCGACAAATTACCCTTACCCTTTTCTAGCATTATACTGCATACTAGTGTGGAGTACGTGTAGTCGAGAGTAATTTCGAGGTGATATCATTAATTTTTTTGGGATCAAAATAATATAATTTAGCTATGTTCTTGTTTCTTTGTGACTTGTTTTAGAAGAAATATATATTTGATGTTCGCAATTATAATCAGTTCAGTGTTTGAAAATTTTCTTTGTAAGCTTCTGGATTGAAGACATGTTTGATGGTGTTCCTGAAAAGAAAAGTAAATTGAGAAATTAAAAGAATAAATTTACATCTTTGTTTTGTAATATGTTATATTGATTTATAGTATACACTTAAGATTTTGTAATTTTCAAGACTAACTGGTACATTGCATTTCGAAGTACAAATTTATACATCATACAAAGCACCTGATCTTCAACTGTAACAACTGAACAAATTTTTAATTTAAATTGACACCATATTTAAGCCTTTATTTTGTTCTTCCCATTTTTTGATGCATATTTAACCTTGTTTTTCATTTTTTTTCAACATGTTTTTGTTTCTTAAGTGATTTTTCACGTATTTCAGTTTCTTTTTTGTTTTTGTTTCCTTTTCAAATTTTCAATTGATTAATTGTTTACTAACCTAAAAATGCAAGAAAAAAAATCACAATTCTCATTCCCCAATTCATTATCCAATGTTTATTTCATTTCAACCAAATTAAAAAAAGGAGTAATAAATTTTTTTTATTTCTTTCTCATCACACTTTTCATTTTCTTGAATAGATTCATTACCCAATATTCATTTAATTTCAACAAAATTTAAAAAGGAGTCATAAAGGGAAGATAAGAATGTTATTAACATAATTAATGGAGCACAAAATTGTTCAGAAATAATTTACAACACTCCTACTTTTATAAACAGTATAACTAGTAGCGGTCTCTATATGGGATGCCACCAAAAAGTTTTGGCGACAGACTTTTATTGTTCCTAAAAAAAGAGGTCTGCAGTCTGCTCCTACACAAAAAGCCAGGTGTTACCGTAACGCAGGATCACTTCGGTCCGACTCTCCAACTGAAAACCTCCACAGTCCACACACACACACACACACACACACAAACACACCGACCACCACGAAACATGGACGAAGAACTGTTGGAGCTACAGAGGCAATTCGAGTTCGCTCAGCAGGCCAAATCGAGCATCCGCCTCTCCGAGAGAAACGTCGTCGAATTGGTCCAGAAGCTCCAGCACCTCCAAATCATCGACTTTGATCTCCTCCACACCGTCTCTGGCAAGGAGTACATCACTCCGGTAATCCCCCTTCCCGCACGCCCAGTTGTAGGTATCCCGATAAGTTGGACTTCTATATGCTACATACTCCTTCTGTTTGTAATTTTTGTCCCATTGAATAGGCATTTTATATCTGGACATTGACTTTGCTCACCGATTTTGCCCTAGTTTGACTTGTCAAATACTCCATCCCTTCCATTGGATTTTCCTCTTTGCCTTTTTGCGATCTTGGTATATCTAAACATTGAATCAATTTAAATAACAATTATAGATTGTAAAAGTGTGGCTTGGCAAGTCAGCTTAAGTTAAAAACATTGAGCATGAGCAAAGTCAATGTTGACATGTGCTAAATCCATCTGGAAGAGGGAGGATGTAATTACTATCTGAGATCAATTCGATGTTTAGATGGTTGATTTCTGCCCTAGAAAGACAAAAATGTCATAGACGACAAAAATCAAGATAGAGCTGGAGACATCTATGTTGTCCTTTCACATACTATTAACCATCTGTGACTACTGTGGTGATCACAGGAGCAATTGAGGCTTGAGATCGAGGCTGAGATAAGGAGATTAGGGCGTGTTTCGTTGATTGATCTCGCTGACACTACGGGTGTAGATTTGTACCATGTAGAGAAACAAGCTCAATATATTGTCTGCAATGATTCGTCGCTTATGTTAATCAATGGAGAGATTATAATGAATTCGTATTGGGACACGGTCGCTGAAGACGTTAACGAGCGCCTTCAAGAATGTAGTCAAATCGCATTGGCTGAAATAGCGGCGCAGTTCCAAGTTGGCTCGGAGTTAATCGTGACCGTGTTGGAGCCTCGGCTAGGAACCCTGGTAATTGATTTTATGATGATAGTTCTTTGATTTTGTTATTGCTGCTTGTGAATTTGAGTATTTAGTATACTGTGTTGTGTGATAGGTTAAAGGTAGACTTGAAGGTGGGCAGTTGTATACGCCTGCATATGTAGCTCGTGTCAATGCAATGGTGCGTGGTGCAGCGCGTGGGATTACGGTTCCGATGAACCTGTCAGCATTGTGGGGCTTGTTGCAGTCGTTATTGCAAGAAATGGAAGGAGCGAGTGGTGTGGCAGTCGGAGGTTCTTTTTTCCAGTCCTTGTTTAATGGATTGGTGAAGGATGTCCAAATTCTTGGATCGCTTCGTGCTGGAGTGCATTGGACACCCAATGTACGTCTTGTGACTCTTATTTGTTGCAAAGGTTCTTGGTGTTCTTAATTTCTGATTTAAGTGGAATTTCACAGGTCTTTGCCACTGCTCAGAAGGAGTGCGTAGATTCTTTCTTTTCACAGGTATGATGCCGCATTCATTGACTATTTTGTGAAGTCATGTTTGAATCTTAGTTGCACAAAGCGGGGGCGGGGACGGGAGCGGGAACGGGAACGGGAACGGGGGAGGGGGAGCGTAAGAACCTGGAAGAATTTAAGGTTGGGAGCGGCTTGAATAAATAAATGCGTTAAAGTCAAAGAGTATTACCATTTCTTGAATATAGTTTGAGAGAGAGAGAGGGAGGGAGGGAGGAAGGGCAACAACAAACAAGGACTTGAAGGAAGAGAGAAACAAGGAATTGAGTTGAAAAGGGCTTGATTTTTAAGTACTCTCTCACTTGTTCCATGCATCTCTGTCCAGCTAACGGGATGGAGTTCCCATATGAGCTTGGGACGAGATCCCATGGAGCTCCTAACTTGGGATCGCAAAAGCGAGTTTCCGAGAGAGAAGCGTCACCATATGAGGAGTTTCCTGCAACTAAGGTTTGAATATCGGGACACGTATATAACTTACTGCAATTCGTTCAATTATGTCCTTTAAGATACCAGTCGTATTATTTAATTGTGTGCATTGCATGTTTCAAGTGATAAATATACTTAGTTATTATACTGGAGTATAGTTTTTTTTGGCCCCTAAGTATGTTGAGTAGCATTTTCGTAAGATTTAGATATCCTCATTCCTTGCTATTTTTTCGAACAATGTAACTTGATAATGGCTTTACAAAAGGTTGTGGAACTTTCAGAGTTTTAGTGGGGAAAAGAAAATTAGTGAAAAGGGGCGGTGCAGTTCATGAGGCCCCCACCATAGCGAGTCTGGGAACGCTTGTCATTAATTAAGAATGGAAAAATGGATGCTCAAATATTCTAAGTGGCACACATTGATTCGTGTGAAGTATTGGAGCTTTCATTAATTTGCTTTATACTTTTTAACTTAAAGTTATCCTGTCAATTTTCTTGTCTATTTGCCACTTTCTTAGTCTTTCGTATTCTCTGTTCATGCTGCAGAATTCTTTTATAAGCTATGAAGCACTGCACAAACTTGGGATTCAGCAGCCCATTCAGTTCCTGCAGGTATTCTGATGCTATTTGTTGCTCTTAAAGTGCTTCTGGAGTATATTGAGAATGTTAATATTCTTATCAGTTGGATTTTCTACATTTAAAGGCTCTTTTTTGGTATATGTACCTAATCAAAATTGTGGTAATGCACACCAATTTAGTCCAGATTTCATGAAGGTATACCCCTAGCTACTACATTTGTTCACCCATCAATGATTGAGATGCTGGATGCTGCTGCTGAGGATGCTATAGAGCGTGGTAGCTGGTAAGGTTCCACATGATGTATTATAGTGTTTTTTTTGCTATATTGTTATTGCCTCTTGTAAACAAATTTACTAGGAACTCTTTTACTGGAAAATCTCACGGTGGTTAACTTCTGTTATTTGAAATGCTTTTAAATATTAACACGAACATTAACGTCAGCACTCCTTTGCAAAAGAAAATTGACATATTAGTGACGTTAGATAATTCTGTTTATCAAAAGTACTGCTTGAAAATATGATCTAGTAGGAACTTTTTGAGGCCAAAGTAATAACCATAGTGTTTGAGCTTGGTCACGCGCTAGGTAGCAGGGACACGGACACCGTGTTCGACACCGACACCGACTGGGACACCACAATTTCCAAAAAATCAGATTTTGGATACCGCAGGACACCGCTAAATTATATATATATATATATATATATATATATATATATATATATCTTTATAATAAAAATAAACATCAATTGGAGCAACTGAATTTCGTTCAAAACGGATGAGAGAGAAAGCTAGTAACATGAATAGTCTTAATAGTATCAAGAAAGAAGGTCGCAACAAGAAAGCAATTCAATGTCTCGACAGTACCAAGATTAGAGTCTCAACAATAAGGAGAGAGAAGGAAAAAAGACAGATGGGTCTGTAAATAAGGTCGGAGATGTTGACCTTTCTTATTCTGGACTGGCAAACGTGGATGCTTTAGGTAACAAAAAGAAGGAAAAGAGAAAGAGACGAGAGAGAAAGAAGAAGGTACCTTCTGGTGGGTCGATCTAATTAGGGTTGGCCCTAAAAGTTAATTTCTAAAAAATCCCAGATTTGTCCTTGGTTTGGCCTAAAAGTTAATATCTAAAAAACCCCAGATTTGTCCCTGAAATAAGTTTGAAATACTGCACTTTGGCCCGCGTGGACACTTCTTGAAGAGGTGTCCAGCACTTCTTCGAGAGGTGTTCGACTCGGTGTCCAGTAATTAAAAAATAAATAAATATATTCGGACACCGCCAAGAGGTGTCGGACACGTGTCCAGAGGTGTTGGTGAGGTGTCGGACACCATACCTCGACCTATATGAGGTGTCGGTGCTTCCTAGGTCAGGTGCCATTGCATAAAGGTCTAGCTTTTTGGTGGGACGGAGTGCTAGCTAACAGTCAAATGATATACATTAATTCACATTCTTATAAGGAACTTCCAAAACTATGTTCTACCATTTACTGGCTTTTTTTAATCTTTCTTCCTATTGCTGTGTTTCTTCTTTCCTTCCCCTCTCCTCTGCTCAATAGTTTGCTCTCCAAAGAGGGGCCTCTATGGGACGTTTCTCTTTTTGTGTTGTTATTCGCACCTACTTCCTTCTGTTGGAGGCTTATTGTGCTCAGTAGTAGAATTTCTAGTCTATTGACTGTGGAAAACTTTATTTTTGAATAGTGACCTCAGTAGGTTAAGTTTCGATTGGCTTATCTCCTCGTAGTAAATTGAACTTGGGCAACAATCTGCTTACTAAATTAGAAATACCGTGAAACAGAACCCCCTCAGGTATTCTTGAATTCAAGTAAATAAACTCCAAAAAATGATTCATGCTATATTCTTTATTGGTTTATGCTGCTGCTTTTGATAACAGGGTCATTAACACAAGCTAAATACAAGGCAGTGGATTAATTCTAGGCAGTGTATCATATGCCCATGCATGCTGATCTGCACATTAGTGTTCACTTTGTTGGAAGAAACTTTGATAAGCAGAATGGGTTTATGAAATAAGCTATCCAGTGTCCTGCATGCAGATGAGGAACTGTGACATAATATTTTACCTATCTTGCATTAACCAAAGTGTCAAGGATGAGCCTTCGCGCAGTGGAAAAGGTTGCTCCACTGGTTTCAAAATGCGAAACAGTCTCTCCACAAGATTGGAGGTACAGCAGCGTACATGAACCCTCTCCATACCCCGCAATGGAAATCTTGTGCACTGCGGCGCCTTTTTTGCATTAACTAAACGTGCATCATCATGCTTATACCTCATTAAAGAAGCGTTCTCACGCTTATACCTTATCAAAGACAACACTGTTGGATGGCCTTAGTTTGTATGCACATGAATCCACATTCCCACAAAAACTATGTGTCTGTATCTGTGGTGTATATCATATATCTGAACTCAATGATACCTGAAGGTGGCAGCTACAAATTATTAGTTGAGATATTTTCTCTTATGAAATAACTACTGAATCACTGCAGGACTGATTCACTTTCAGTTTTGCCAGCATCCTTTCTTCCTGAAGATGCATCTAAGATTCTATCTCTTTGTCCATCTGTCCAGAAAGCCTTGAAGGTGGTTTTCTTTACACTGAATATTATGGTCGTGAGATTGCTCTACTTTATCGTTTTACTGGTTAATATATTTTTTTTTTATGCTTTTCAGTCAAATAACGCCCTTCTCTTGGGAGACTCGTATGTTTTCAGCAATGGATTTGTCAAGGTAGAACCTTACTCCACTAATTTCCGATTTAGTTTACTTTTTGGTTGATTAATTAGCTATACCTGTTGTGCCCTACTCATAGTAAATAACTATGCTGTATTTTGCATCTGCGTGAACAAAGAGCTCGAACTCCATAAGTTGCTAGAATCTATTTGAGGGGTGGTTCAACTTAAATGGCTTCTTGTTATAATTTAGTGCAACAAATGATTGAAACAAAAATGGAAGTTAGAATTTATAACCCTTAAATAGGTCAACTACCTTTCTGATAGTACTCTTGATCTGTCACGTCGTCTTTATCATTCTGGTGACTATCATGGCTAGAGGTTGTGATGCTACGGTAAAATTTAAGTCTGCTTGCTTTCTCTTCTTTGATACTTTTTGCATCCAAGAAAGATCCAGTGGCTTCAAACTTAATTAACAGCTAGTCTTGGGGGATGTCATTTAGCCAATTGCAACACAATGAATGAAGTTTAGGCCTATTCATTTTGAGGAGCAATAATTGAATTTTAGACCTGCATAGAGATCGACCTTATGTGGAAAGATGTGGAGGTCGTATCTATCAATGAGGGTCTCATCCCCGCGGGAGCTAAGAGATTGTCGCGTGATATTGCCTGCCACCACACCAAATATGTTATTACACTTGATAGAAGATATGTCCGGTACAAACACAGCGTGCCCACTTTGGCTTGTATTGAGTGCCTTCGGTGGAGGAGTTTTGTTAGTTGGACAATGCCGCAGTACATGAGGAATGACAGGCATCGTCTGTTTCAACTTGCATCAATGTACCAGTCATCTGCTGACATGAATATGACCCATGCTGAAGTTTAATTTGCCATATTAGCACAAGGAAGAAAAAACATTGGTTGAGTTTGTCTATGAGCTGGCTACTAACTAATAGCTGAAGGGATTTCCCATTCTTTTTGGCACCTTATGTTCTTGTTATTCATTTGAAAGGATTTGTTTGATCGCTTGGAGAAGGAGATGGAAACATTACCTCTTTCTGTGCTTGATTTGCATCCCGCCAAAGCTGTTAAATTTGGAAATGAGTCAAGTGGTGATCTCGCTGAGTCAACAGAAACTGGTAGTGAGAGCGGTTTTAGCAAACAAGTATTAGAGAAAGGATCAAAAAAGAAAAAGGGTAAATCCTTGGGGAACACAAAGACGGTGGCAGCTGAAAGTCTTCCAGATAACCAAGAATCTGTTTCAACTAAATCTAAGAAAAATCAGAGAAAGGGCAAGGCTACTTCTTCATCACAAATTTCAGATTCGAAGTCAGATTCTAGAAAAGATGTGGAAAAGATGAAAGAGGACGACCTTACTGAGTTTTCGAAAGAACGTCTGATCCAGAAGATATTGACACTTGTCCCTGACTTCGAAGATCAAGGTGCATGTAGTGTGATACAATTAACTGTTGATGTATATCTCAGTTTGACTTGGCATCACTTTTATCTGTTTTTGACCAATATGGCGGCCTGATTTTGTATGTGTAGACAACCCTGAGACAGTTCTTGAGCCTTTAGCAAACCATCTGAGACCCATGCTCCTCAGTTCCTGGAAGGAGAGAAGAAAGGTTGCACTTACGGGAAATGCACAGAAAATGAAGCAGTTACTTGATACTTTGCAGCGAAAGCTTGATGAGGTATTTGTAGTTGCAGGACTGGTTATATCTTTAACTCCTAAAAATTCATTTTCGAAGATGTGTACATTCTCACAACCTAAATCCATATGCCTTTTGAATTGTTGTTGCTTTTAGTCTTCCTTAAATATGCAGCTCTACGAAAAAGCACTGAATTTGTTTGAAGATGATCAGTCGGCGTCAGTAAGTTTTTGGCAAAATTTTCTGGTGTAGTTGGTTTCTATTATGATGCATGTGAGCGAAAAGAGATGTTTAATATGCAGGTTCTTTTACATAGACATTTGTTACGAACCCAAGCTACCTCTATGGTGGACATTCTCCTACATCACTTGGTATTATATACATCCCATTTCTTCCATTTTTCTTTTTCTACGGTTTTAGTGATTTTAAAGTTCACGTTAGGATAAACATGTGGGTAATGGTACATGTTTCTCCTGCAGGATATGCACAACAAGATGAAATTGGGAATTGAAGTTGCAGACTTTCAAAATGTGGAAGCTGTTTCACTTAGCTCTGGGGAAAGAATTGCAATTGTGTGTAGTATCCCTCGGCATAGTATCCCTCTGCATTATATAATCCTATATTTTCGACTTCGAGGAATTATGACTATTTTTTTTTTTTTTTTCAACTTTTGTTTCATAGGCAAAGAGCTTTCCAGGACCTCTATCAGTCAAGGCTGTTGCAGTAGTTGAAGCTTTGGAAGGAAAGGTCAGTGCTTGTTGGTTGGAAACACGTTCTCTCCTCTTAAAGCAAATAATGCCAAAAAAAATGTCTCTGTTTTCGCAACAAGCACTTTACTCTGAGAGATTATCTGTCCTGAACTTAAAGTGCTTATGGGTTACCAACACTTTTGTATGAACCTAGAGTTGCGATTTAATTTAATGAAAATTACGTCTATGATATTTGTCTACGTCTTCTCTCCTAATTAAAACAAACAAAGTTCTTATTTTGGCACATTCAACTTGATTTACCCCTTGCTCTGTTTGTCACCTCATTTAAACATTCCCATCTGAACTTGGCTAAACCTACTTTATTTATAATACTGTGTGAGAAAACTATAGTTTGTTCTGATTTGAAATTGTGTTAGCTTATATGTTGCTCTATCGTGGACCTTAATATTTGATGTTTATTTGTTTACTATGACAGCGGGTGGAAACATTTATGAATGCACTTAAAGATATAGCAGAGGAGAGGTTGGTCCACTGTTTTGCTCACTGTCTATTTTTCGTGAAGCATTTGTATTGCATGGATCTAAGTATCTATTTTTGTTTTTGCATATGTTCAGTGGGTTAATTCTGAAAAAGCTTGACAAGAAATTGGATAGGACTCTACTTCATTCATATCGTAAGGTACACCTTCTTTCTATTGCATGCGCTTGATGTGGTGTGCATCGCGTGTGTCAAGTGAGTTGAACTTGATGAGTTTTTGGTTTGCTGACATCTCATTTGGGGTAACATGATGGAACTAGAATGGCATCTTGTGACCTCCCCATGAAGCCTTCACATCATCATCTAATCATTACTTATATGAAGTATTGATCACTAAATTGGGTTCTTTTGCTTCACCTGCTTTTGTGGTTATGTATTTCGCTATGATTATAAGCAAGTGGACATTAACTTAGGCTGGTTTGTGATATTTTAGGATTTGACATCCCAAGTTTCTGCTGAAACTGATCCAGTTTCCCTTCTGCCAAAAGTTGTTTCTCTACTATATATACAGGTCAGTCCATTTTTGCTTATGCTTAACTTTTTATCCTTCTAATGGTCTGCGCCTATATGAATACAGAGTCTTCTCTTGCTTGTATTTAGTTTCTGCTTCCTTCCCTTGTCTCATTAGGTTTATGGTAGAGCTCTTCAAGCTCCAGGGAGGGCCATTTCAGTTGCCGTCTCTCGATTGAAGGTATGACTGCATCTTCTAAATATTTCACTTCTAATATTATTCGAGCCTTTGTGCGATGCTTTGGATGGTTTCATACTGGTACTAAAGAAATGAGGGCGACCTAGTGCACGAGGCTTCCCCGATTGTGGGGGTTTGGGGAGGGTTGACGTACGCAGCCTCTCCCCCACTTTCGTTGAAAGGCTGTTTCTGAGACCCCCAGGTCACAATCGAGCAACCTTACCGTTGCGCCGATGCTCAACCTCTTGGTTTCATATTGGGGATAAGTATTAGAAACCCGTGTCCCTTCCAACAGAAGAGTAGGTATGCCGTTATTCTTCGTCACATTCAACGCAAGTACTTAACCCTTTAATTGCATACTGACAGGCCAAATAAAGGTTTGCAGCCTTATACAAAATCACAAGCTGTCTACACTTCTGTTGGATTTTTTGTACAACCTTTCGGCACTGAAACCAAGTGAGAAATAGCTGCAATAGTTATATTGGAAATATGGTACGCACTAATTCCATTTGGGTTTAGATGTACCTATTTTGGATGAGAGCCAAAAGGATAAATAGAAGAAGAAAGTAGAAAGATAGGTTTTACCGAGGGAACCTTGCCTGCCTTCATTATTTGCTGTAGAATTTATACAGCCAATTCCAACTTTAACATGCAAAAAAGTATAAAACAAACTCTAAAAAACTAGCAACACCTCCACTACTCCTAACAGCCATTTTTCTGTGATTTAAGTCCGGAGCCTATCCAAACTCTAACTACTGCTTGCAATTGGAAATATGTCTCCTTACAAGATCTTCTTTAGCTAAATAACTAACTAAAAGAAAAAAATAAAACTGCACAGCAATATAATATGTTGCATAACAAATTTGTAACACCCTACTTTTTTATTATAGCCATGTTCCCTGTTTTTAGGCCTAAGTGTCGGGTTGTATGTATGTCCATCCACAGATTATGTTACACGGACTTCCGATGCTGAAGACAAGGGAATAAGGCAAATTATATGCTAAGTAAATTTCTGTTATCTTTTTGCCTTAGTCTAAAATTGTGTTTTACTTAAATATGTTGCTAAAGATGGCAACTTCTAATTTAAAGCAATGAAAGAAATGACAATGGTCTTCTTAGTAGCATACAAATGATACATCTCTCATAACTTGTCCAGCGGAATATCTGGCACAGGTAGTTCAAGGATTTTGAAGTGATCATGAGTGGAGAGCAAAACAACGGGCTTGAAATTGGTGTATGGGAAGGGCGGGATTGGGTGAAGCCTCTAGCTTTGGGTAGGAGATTGAGAGGAGTAGTAGTTTTGTGCTAACTTCTTTTACCTTATATTAACACCGACTATTGAGTAACAACTCTTTTAGGGCAAAGGGGGTGGGTTCTGTTTCCATATGCATATGCGCCAGAATATTTTCTCGTAATTTGGTACTTTTTGCAGCGCTTATCTTGAGAACCTGTTTCAGAATATTCTTTCTGATGATACAGGATAAACTAGATGATTCAGCATACAAGATCCTAATGGATTACCAAGGTGCAACAGTGACCCTTTTAGGGCTAATGTCAGCTGCAACTGGTGATGTGAGTTAATTATTATGCTTGGTTGTGAATTTGTCTGGTGTAACTACAGCTTTTATTACAAAGTTTTTGATACACTAGAAATGCTTATCCACTTGACTTCGTAGCGCTCTTAAAAAAATGTTGGTTTTCTGGGATTCTTAGAATTTCCGTTCTTGCAACAGGAATCTCCTTTCTTCTTTTCTTTTTGCTTGGGTCTATGTGTTATCGGCACTGAGGAGTTAATCAAGTACTCCCTCTGTCACTAATTAATTGATCGTGTTTGACTTGCACGTTTATTCAGGATAGGAGTCATATTTACGAGTTTCTCATTTTACCCACAGAGAGAGAAAGAGAGGAGGAAAGAAAGTGGGCCATGAGAGAGAATAATTGGTTGGTGGAGGATTAAATGTGGGGAGAGAAGTAGAATTAAAAGAAGTGTACTAAGGGTAAACATAGAAAAACACCTATGGAATCTCTTAGTTTGGAAAGTGATCATTTTCTTAGGACAGCTCCAAAAGGACGTATGTTCAATTTTTTAGGGACAGAGGGAGTAGATTTTATAGAAGAAAATGTTTGTCGGTTGCATGTTGGGACTAAGTTTTGCCATGGTAAACTGCGATTTGTTTGATCTTTTAGGTGTACTTGTATTTGAGATTAGGGGAATTTATTGGTCTCTTTTGTTGTACTTATTCGTGGGGATTCTTTGCTAATGCCCTTTACTTGTTTGTTCCTCATGTAGGAAGAAGACTGTACATCTGATAGAATTTTGAGCAAGAAAGAACTCCTGGAAACTTTAATGCCAGCATTGAAAGGCTTGGTCTTACGCACCTCATAGTCTTGACCAACTACAGGCACTTTCCCAGTTTAATTTTACCCTCGGAGAGAGTGTTCTTCAACTCAGAAGTCATCAGGAGACATTACCAACTGAAAAATCAAGTACAGTTATCGTTTCACTGTTTTGGCCTTCTACAAAGTATTTCTGACCAGTGATTTACTTAAAGAACTGTGTTTTGGTATTTTAGTATACACAAGAATCAGTGGTCACCGTGGTTTGTCTGTGATATGGGGAAAGGGAAAGGAAATGACTCACGACTCGAAACCCTGATTATATTTTTGGGGAATCAAACTTGTAATAACAAAAGTATGGTCATAGAATTGTCATTGGTTTGTTATTCGAATCCCCTGAAACGTAGAACGCAATCTGCACTACGTAATATTATTAGTCATTTAGTTAATCCAAAAGTTTAGAAATTTTCGTGAAGCTGGCCTTATCGTTGACAAGTAAGTAGACAGCAGAAGGGCGCACATCATTTGAGATTTGAACTTCTGAAAAAATTAATGGTTGGATTTTTTTTGGGGTTAATATAGAAAACAGGTTTCAAGAACCCCGTCAGAAATTGAATATATAAGTTTTGAAACCCTTTGGACTATCTAATGTTTAAACTTAATAATTAAAAAAAAAAAAAAAAAAAGGCGGCAGGTATTTTCTGTGAAGCAAAAGAATATGCGTGAAAAGGTCTGGAGATTTGATCTACTCCCCAAAAGATCAAGTCAAGTGGGACAACATCCGTAACCGGAAGAACATGGACTCTGACCAAGCTTAGCTTTATCTTTGAATGGAAAGGGCAAGCACCGAAACACAGGAATGACCGAAGAGAGGCCAAGAGATGGGCATGAACGGCCGGCCTAAAAGATTCGGAGGCCTTGTAAATGGAGTACCTAATGGCTACTACTCGCAAACAGCCCCCACTCCTTCGTTTACCATGTCTTTTTAGCAACGTCTGGCCGGAATTCTACAATGTTGTATTTGCTTCCTTTGGCATTCTATTCGTCAGGCTACTCTCTCTCTCTCTCTCTCTCACTCACACACACACACAAACAAAGAATCCTAGATGAGATGAAAACAAGAGAATTTGTATAAGAGCCATAGTTAGTTATACTAACTATAACTAAATAAAATCTAAATACGTATAATGGGACTTCATTCTACTACACTACGAAAAGGTTACGAAGTAACTTACCTCGTGAGGAATCCTCTTTTCGACTCTGACTCTCCCGCTCCAGTCGTTGCTGATTCCAAGAATTCCGATCGAATTGATATCCCGCCTGGGGAGTACGTTCGCAAATGCGTTTCTTGTCACTAATAGCTCGCGGCAATTGCGGCCCCTCTCTCCCTCTCTCTCTCTCTCTCTCTCTCTCTCTCTCCCCATGAATCAATCGCATACTCCTAGTGATAGCAACTACTCTACCTTCCCTAAGAGCTTCTTATACACCTGAACAAAAGGCTCTTTCTTTTCCTTTTTCTTCATCCTCAGTCACTTCAGTTCTCGCAACTCTGTTTAGGCAGCAACTACTGAAATGACCCCTCATGATAACAGGCCAGCGTTACAGTAAATTGCTCATCAATTGTGGAGCATCAAGTCAATCCAATGCGACCAGTGATCCTTTTTTCCGAGTGGCAGACACATGACCAGTTCACCAAGAGTGGAGAGAGCAAAGCTCTCCCATGTTACAGTGACCTTCAGATGGACACTGCGCTTTTTCGAAAGGTCGTGAAAACTGTTACCAGTTGCCGTTCTATGATGCATATAGATATATATAGGCAACACTAAATGGCCGTTGTGGATGTCCCAACATTCTGTAGAGCTTTGGGGGCATGTCGTGTGGTCGGGGTGTTGGAAACAAATGGTCACTCAAACTCATACACTCATAAATATGAAAATGATGACATACAGAAAACTTGAAGAGAACACACAATAGCACTAAATTTTTTATCTCATACTTCTTATTCTTCTCTTACACTCGCACCATCTTACACCTTTATAGTGCTTCTAAGTAACTCCTAAACATGTAATTAAGTTACCACTAACCCACTATTTTATTAATATATTAGTTCACTACTTGCACTAAGCACATATCAATAATGCACTTGTAACATATGCATCACTAACACACTTTAGTAACCCACTAACATGTCATCAATAACCACTCTAAAGAATTAAATCAAGTTTATTTTTCAACATCCCCCTTTAAACTTGATTTGTGTCTTCAATTATTCTTCTTGATTGAGGGGCTTGATAAGTGTCAATGCGGTATTCATCTCCAATTCCATCAAGAGCAACAATCTTTTTCGCCATTTCTTTTGACGTGTATCGCATGTGGCACATCTTCTTGTTGCACCTCATCACTTGTATGCATACCGGATTTTGACCATTTTCTTTAGACATTTCAAGTAACTCGTCCGGGTAAAAAAAACATCTCCATATTCACCCAACCTGTGTCACTCAACAAATTTTCCACAACAAGTTGATGACAACTTGTTCGACTTTCAAAAAAATCATTGTCCTTTGCAGGCATGAAAAACAACTCACTAGGATGATTTTCAATGAAATAAGTTTTCAAAGCATCAACTTTAGCTGCATATCCTTGTGGCACTACCACGTCATTTTTATCCATGAAAAAGTAATCATTACTCTCTTATTCAAAATTTGCAAGCCCGTGTAATGGAAATAACTCAACCACATTTTCTTCTCTTAAAAAAAAAATGAAAGGTCATATCATTTTGACTTTCGTTGAACTTTTGCCTCTTTGTCAATACTCTTATCTTCCATCTCTTCATTGTGAGCATTGTCATCACTATTTGTGTTCTCGCTCTCGTCCATATTTTCAAATGGCTCTTCTCCATTTGTCAACTCTTCGTTCTCATTGGGTTCAAAAGTCTTGAACTCTTTTTCATCGTTTGTCTCCACAGTTTTTTCAGCTTTAGAAGAGTGAAATTTGTTAGTGTTTTCCAAAATATAGTGTCAAGTTTGAGTCATTTTCTTTGTCAAAATAATGAAAGGAATGTGAAGAGGTAAAAATGAAGGAATCCCACATAGAAGGGAATTGAAAAGGTAAGTGGGTATATAATAAAGTACTCCACTTACTTTATTACTTATGTGGTATGCTAAGGTGTGTGCATGTGCTTCGCACCATACGAGGAACAATCGCACGCGCGCGTGAGCGTGGCAGTGGGCTGTGAGGCGCAATGTGGCGCTTTGATGGCGCACTTTGCACTTCGCAAGTGCAAAGTGCGCTTTGATGGCGCCTTTAAGTTTTCGTCACGAAAACTAGGCCGCCGGGTCGGATCCGACCGTTGGCAACTGGGTGGTTACACTCGGGTTATACCCGAACAGTTGCACCTGTTGGGCAGCTGGGTGGTTCCAAGTTGGACAGACCCAACTGTTGGGAGCTGGTTAGTTACCAGTCCGGATCTGAACCGTTGATCTTAACGGTTTCTGATCCAACGGTCCAGATTGCTTCGGTGATGATGAAAATGTGTGACAATTGATTAGCAACCATTAGTGCTCTATAAATAGAGCACAATGGTCATATTTTCGGACCAAGCAATAAGCCTCTACTCTCTTCATTTTTTCCTTTCGGCAGATCTTTTACAACAAGAAATTTCTGCAGAATTTCTTACTTGTAAATCCCATTATTCAGAATTCCATACACATATCTGTGGGGTGAATATCGTGTGTGCAAACGCTATTCACTAAAGCGCTTCGTTGTATCTTGGAGGGTATTTGCCGGCAACCCGCTGCACACCGTTCTATTTGGTGGGGGCAAATATAAACTTAAGGAGAGCGTTTTACAACGTGCCTCGAAGCCGATACTTCTTTCAGTCACAAAGCCATACCGAACATATACCCCAACAAAATTCATTTTCATCTTGTATTCGAGTTTCTTTTTCGAGATGTTCACCATTTTCGTTTGTGAACTCATCTTCTTCCCAACTTTGTACACAATGCTGTTTAATTAGGTAAGAAGTCACGTTTACGGTCGGAAGTAATGGCTTCAATCATTTGTCAGATTTGTTCTACCTATTGCCTTCTCAAAATGATTGTAGTTCTACTAGTCTGAATAAAGTAAAAACCCCTAAATTCAATAAATGGCTTTGTCTAAGATAATGATCTGTGTTACAGGTCAACGCTACTCTGACTTGTTGATCAATTGTGGAGCATCAAATAGGACCAATGTGACGTACGATTATCCTAAAGAGTGGCAGACAGACGAACAGTTTATAAAAACTGGGGAGAACAGGCTCCTATCCTCTAACAGCACTCCTATCCAGATGGATACCTTGCGTTATTTTGGCAATGCTACGAGTTACCGTTTTATGATTATGACAAATATGAGAAGTACATCTTTCGAGCTGGGACTTTACTATGGCAAGCAACTACGATGGCCTCTCCAAATAGATGGGAATTTGTGGGCACACGTGGCAACTTCTATGAGCAAAGAGCCTGTCTTCCACGAGCTGCTTTACGTGATAAAGGCGAAGCAATTGTGGGTGAGCCTTGTCCGTACAAGAGATGGTGAGTTCCCTTCATTTCTATTCTCGAGGCCAAACGCATTTATGACGAAATTTATCAGATGATGGACAATAAAACAGCTTTCCAACTTCATAGCAGGTGGCGCAAATAAAAGCATGAAGTTAGTTGATTTTACCTGTATTGTATTCAAACTGCGGAGTCTGCAAGATAGCTTCATCTTGCCAAACGTACAAACAATTAGTTCCACTCTAAAACTGGTTCAAGTTGGTTGACTTTTGGCCTGAAAATGTTTATGTAAAACATATCAGAACTAGTCTAAAGAAATCTGCACTCAAATGTCCAGTTTTACGTATACTACCTTGGCAATTTTCAAACAACACTTGAATGTTTAGAATAAGTACTATTTTACTTTGACTAACTTTAGTGTAATCCACTCCCTGCATCTCATTATATTTGAGTTAATATGTTCTTCCAGAAGCGCTAATTTGTTTTCAAGACCTGAAATAATTCATCATGTGATACGATGATATCGTATGCAGCTTGGTTGTTCAAAAAAGAATTCCACCCAAAAGATTGATTCCTTCTTTGAGTATTCGATATGTAATTAAGAATGTGAATTTATCAAATTTGGCATCTGACTCTGGAAATTTCAGACAAAGTATAGGATTGTACGATGATCACTTCCAGCGAATATGGGAGTCCAAAGAAGTTTCAACCTATCTCAACATTCACAAAGCAGGACGTATACCGTCTGGCGAGATGTTTTCAGAGAACTTTCCACCATGGGGGGCTGCGGCAGCATATGCAATACAGGCAGAAAACTTGAGTAGCTCCACATACTTGTCTGTGGACTTTCTCCATCAGACGTCCGTTCAGGCCTACTCCTTGTTTTATTTCATGGATCCAATCTACCGTCAGTGTAGCAATCAAACGAGCATAGCTGAAATCTACATAGACAAGAGTAGTATGGCTGTCATAGATGTCCCTCAATGTTGCAAAATGATAGACGTTTGTCTTGTGGTCTCGCTGTTTCCCGTGCCAGTAGTTGTTTCAGCTAGCTAACGTGACTATCTCCCCGGCAGAGGGCTCGATGTTGCCTCCCCTCTTAAATGCCATGGAAGTATTTATAGCAAATGATGTATTGAACGGGGGGTAGACATATCTTCAGCATGTTGCTCTTGGTAGTTTTCCTTCATCTACTTGGTGTTCTTATGCTGTAACTCTTTCGAGCATGTTGCTCTTGAAAGCACATACTTGGTATCAAAGTTCTTGTTGATCAAGTCCTTTTCCAATCTTTACAAAATTGGCAACATCTTTAGATGATATACTATTGCTTCACAAACAAAGTTCTGGGAGATATTTACATGGTAATTTCTGAGTCTTGTTTGAGAACTGAAAATCTTACGGTTGAAGGTTTACAGTCAAAGAGATTCAAATCCTTTGTTGAGGTGCTGTTTCAATGGTGTCGCTAAATGAAAAATTTTGGCTGCTATCTCGGTTGGAGGAATCTTCCTCTTACACCCCATATAGCGACAATCAATCGTCTCTAAATGTTTCTAGTGGTTTTTATTTAGTGACGCTAAAAGAGTGCTGCTAATAATTGTCGTTGAAAGTGTTAGAAGAAAAGTCAATAGAAATATTTAGTGACAATTGATTGTCACTATACATGAGGTTGAAGGAAGATTCTTACAACCCGGGTAGGAGCCAAAGTCTGTTCGTCGCTAAATTGCTGCAATTATTACTAAGAAGGCCGATTGGTCATATTTTCAACAATCGATAACTTTTTAACCGAAGTTTGTGAAAGTTTGCATTGTAATCTTCTGTTTTGCCTCGAGTTCAATTTGCGAGTGCCTCTGTAGGTAGTCATCCATCTTCCTTGATTGCATTCCTTCTGCGTGGGAGAAATTTAGGTGCTAAATAACCTGCAACCCCCCATACAACAACAGGTAATGATTGCTATGTACTTTTAGCGGCATAAATTTAGAGAGGCAAAATTGTTCCGTTAAGAACAGTCGCTGAAGGTATCAACAAAAATGTGACTAAGCATGTCTAGAGATCAGCAAATTGTCGATTTGTAGGCTCATTCTGATGCCCAAAATTTATCCTGAACTGACTTGGATCCATCCCTGCTAGTTACTGTTGCTGCCACATTATATAAATCAAGCATTGCAACTCTTTTTCACTTGGACACTACATAATGGACAAGGCGTGAACTCCAAATTTCCTGTGGTTATCACCAAAAACCGTGTGATCCGCGTAATGCTTTAATTAGCAGAATTATGCTTTGTGTTTCTCGCTAATTTTTTTCATCTTATAAACACAGCTTACTTCCTGACCAGATATGAGACACCTAAAGGATAGATCAGTTGCAATGGAAAAATGGCTTTTCTTGGTTTTGGTTTTCTTTACGCTAAAAACCCTCTCTCAAGGTATACTCAAATCCTTCAAGTCTGCAAATTGGTTACTTGCTCTTTTCTCTTTCCAATGGTTTTTACTTTGGTTGTAAAATTGACTAAATCAATTGTTTTTGAATCTTCTGTTAAGTATAGTGTGACTTACTGTGTTTTTTGAATTCAACATCACAACTAGATACATCACAGTGGGTTGGTATCGACTGTGGATCAGCTATCAGCATACCAACAGCTGATAGACTCTGGCAGACAGATGATAACTTCGTCAAAACCGGCACAAACAAACTGGTGTCACCCGACAGTTATAATACTTTGGAGGTATTAAACTCGCTTCGTGTATTCACTCAACAGAACAAAAACTGTTACACAGTGCCTGCAAATGAGATGACCAGATATTTTGTCAGAGCCTCGTTCCACTATGGGAACTACGATTTGCTCAAGAAAGCACCGACTTTTGATCTTCAGATTGATGGAAATAAATGGATGACCGTTGTCAGCAACCTCTCAGCTCCTGTGTATTATGAAATTATCTATACAAGCAAGGGAGATAACATCAGTGTGTGCTTAGCTCGAACACAAGCTAACCAGTTCCCATTTATTTCCTCCTTGGAAGTATGGCCAATTCCGACCAATATCTACACTCGCATGAGTCAAACCTTAGCCTGGCTAAAAAGTTACCGCCTTAATTATGGGGCAAATGATTTGATTCTCGGGTAAGATACTATATCCATATGAAACTGCAGTTTGTTATGCATATAGGTTTAGAACCTGTGGCAAGTTGTTTTTGTGCTTCAGACTGGCCACATTCCATTGATGGGAGTTTGAAGATTTCTCGATAGTACAGCATATAATTCATAGGCCAAACAATCTGTGGCACAGCCACAGGAATTTTACCACTTATCTGATGGATACTCATGCTATACAAGAAGCTGAGTGGGAGGAATTGCTTTGACATTACTTATTTAAGAGCCACTTCGAAATCTTGCATGCTGGAATAGAATGAAAAAGTCACTACTGGCACAATGTCTTTATATTAGATCTTGGGTACTTTCTCGGTATAGATTAACAGTAAATTCGTGCCTGTGTCGTTAATTCCAATCATGTCTTCTAATTACCCAAGGTAATTTCCTGTCTATCAGGTACTCTGATGGTGACAGATATAACAGGATATGGGAACCAGCAACGCCATCAGGTCTGGTCCAAAGAATTACTGATACCAGAGCGATCTTCTTCACACCTTATGAGGATCCACCGTACTCGGCCATATGGTACGCAGTAGAGGCTAATAGTTCAGCAAATTCTATTCTTCTGTCCTTCAAAATTGGCAAAACGAATAGCCTCAACTACATTGAAGCTTACTTCACGGAAATAAGGGAGTTAGAAACCAATGAGACAAGGCAATTTGGCGTTTATGTGAACAATGGCTTTGCAATAAGCGGCAGTCCTGAGTACCAAAATTGTACAGGGGTAGTGATAACTGCCTCCCAAGCTGGGACATTAACCACAGTTGAGCTACGTCCAACACCAGACTCGACATTGCCACCCATCATTAGCGCCATTGAGGTTTATACAGCTAGTGATCCGCTGGTCACCACAGGAACATCGCAGGATGACAGTAAGCGCTAAGTACACTATCTTCTCTGTCTTACCCTATTTCACTTTTTTCCTGTCTCGCCCACCTCTTCTCTAGTTATATAATTACGAAATTTTTCTCAAACAGTTAGTGGACTGGCAGTCTTCATAAGCACCTTTGCAGAGCTAGATGGTTGGAGTGGAGAACCATGCCTCCCCAGTTATACTGTGTGGCAATGGTTGGGTTGTAGTGCCGGTGATCCTGTTCGAGTACTTTCCTTGTATGATTATTATAAACATCACCTCCTCCCCCAACCCACCCACCCCCCCCCCCCCCCCCGCGGCAGCGCCCCATCCTTACCAAAGAAGAAAAGATCACACCCACACACACTTGCGCATGTATACCATCAATAAGAATGTGGTATTGTATTCCAGTAGATTTTGATTCAAACAATAACCAGAACTTCGTTGCAGAAATCTCTCAGGATATGGTCTAGAAGGTCCTCTTCCAGATTTCAGTCAGATGACAGCCCTTGAAACCATGTAATGATCTCCATTTTCTTCACAATTTGCTTTCCAAGCAGACTACGCATAACGATATTCTTACTTCTTCATTCAGCAATCTAAGTAATAACAGGCTCAATGGAGAAATCCCAGAGTTCCTCGGAAACCTACCAAATCTGAAACTACTGTAAGTTTAATACAAAATCATATCATATACCATCAAGTCAATTACTAGAAACTGTTTGGAGGACCTTGTTACTAACTCTACATCGTTTCTCTTTTTGTCCCTTAGTAAACTCGATAATAATTCATTTTCGGGCAGAATTCCTCAGACTATAACCAACAACAAGAAGATCAAGTACTCGTAAGTCTCCTTTTCAGCCAGACTGCTGAGCAAATATCTCTAGGAAAGTGAAATCTAGAGATGTATGGATTTGCATATGATTGTTCTTGTGTTCTACCTGCAGTGTTAAGGCAAATCCGGGTGTTGATCAGCCCAACGGTAAAAGAACAGGCGTGATCATCGCGTTGGCTATAGGTGTTCCAATAGCGTCAATACAAGTGGTAATTGTTGCTGTTGTATGTTTTGTACGTCGAAAACGCAGACTGGCAGCTGGTCAAGGACATAATGTCGCAGCATCAGAAGCAGGAAGTGGTCCACAACTTGAAAATTCGAATGCTCACGGGGAGAGTGGTGGATCAACAAGCATGACCATGGTGCCATTGATCGTACCATCACATCCTAATGGTGAGCTACACGATAATATGCCAGACCAAGGAGGAAATCATACAAATCAACACCCAGTGCAAGCTAACAATCAAGATGAGCTGATTTCCTGTGCTGAAGCAGAGGTCCCGGTAACTGTAAATGCTGGGGATGCTGGTTATCAATCATCTATGGTTCCAGACATGGATATGGAAGAGCTCGACGAGCTGCTTCAACAACATGAACATGCTGGGGCTAGTGGGGCGCATACGGTTAAGGAGTAACATATAGATTCAGCTGCATTTAGAATATTACTGAGATCCTTAAATGTCCACGTATCTGTATAGCTTCTTTCTTTTACAAGAAATTACTGAGATCCTTACACGCCTACGTATCTGTATAGTTTCCTTTTTTTCCCTTCACTTCTGGTATATTATACATATATATATTGCTTACGTATAGGCTCATATGGCTGTTTATGATTTCATCCTAAGTATTTCGACTTGGCTTTCGTTTGCAGATGCGATCAGGTTAAAACCAGCTTACTTGACTCCCATACATGTAGAATCCTGCTAGTCCCGATTATATATTTTAGTCCACATGACGGGTGTGGTTAAATTACTTAGATTTACGTTTCTCCCGAATTCAACATATACAGTCAGGTTAAGAATATCATGATTACTACAGTTCAATCAAGAAAAGTTGAATTTGAATCAGTCACTTCCCTTGGTGAATTTGCTGCTAACGTTGTTGAAGTCATAGACCAGCCAAAAGCATGTTTCTTCTTCAAAATCAACATGATCATACGACGATAGCAAAAGAAATGCAACATTCTCTCTACTTTTAAGCGAAATTAGATTGGGAAAAAATCTCTGTATGCTAACTAGAGGTAACTAACTCTAGTTTTGATCACAATGACTAGCTTTTGATGGGACTTTTTGCCCAAGTCCACTTGTATTTGAAGCTTTTCCAATCCGAGCCATATCTTATACCACGGGTACCAAGTGCAATTTTACAGAACACAGTTCTATTCCACATTTTTGGCTAGGTATCTAGAAAGAGGATCTAGTTCTTTTAATTACAAGTAATGCGTAAGTATTGCTACTTAACACCTAGTCTTTGTGGAAACTACTCTATTTTAGCAGATGATTTCTTTCTAAGGGACGAACTAGAGAAGGAAAGCGCGTCTCATTAAAAGGACGAAGGGAGAATATACTAGCGAAGCTGTTCACACTGGACAACTGCTGCAAACAAGCAAATACCCCCCCCCCCCCCCCTCACAACCAAAAAAACCTAAACCTGCCAGGTTAACATGTTAATTTTCTAGTTGTTTTACTTATTTGTCACTAGGTTCTTGTTCTTGACTCCACAGCTAGTCTTGCAACAAGACCATCCAGTTGTGAACACAAGAAAAGCACCTTTCTTTAGCTACCACAATGTTAATCGGACAAGCATAGAGCTCCAAATCTCTATATCGCAATCACCGCACCGTGTGATTTCAAACGTTTCACAAAACCAAAACCTTTGTTTTTTGCATTCAGTTATGTCAGTGCTTAAATTCTTCAGCAGCTACTCAAGAAATTGGTGGATGGAGAAATGGGTTGTCTTGGTTCTGCTTTCATTTGCTCTCAAAGGTCTCTCTCAAGGTATTCCCTCCTATCCTACAACAGTACACCCAAAACCAGGTCATTGCTTTCTGCACTAAGGTTCTTCCTTTTATGCTTTCAAAACAGATTAGTTTATATTATGTGCCTAAATTTCTCTAAAAGTGTGTAGTTTCATTCGTGGTTATTTCTATTTCCAACGGGAAAAGCTTTTGAATTTTTTGACAGCTGCTGCTAAAGTTTAGTTACTGATTATGTTGTTTTAAAATCCAAAACTGCTACAAGATACATATGATTGGCTTTCAATCGACTGCGGATCACTTACTAAAACAACAACTGCAAGTGGAATCCTCTGGCAGACGGATGAGAAATTCACCAAAGCTGGCATAAACAAATTGGTTTCTACCGACAACTTCAACAGTTTGGGGGTACTTAACTCGCTTCGCGCATTCACACAACAGAACAAGAACTGCTACAACTTGCCTACAACTGCGTCGTCCAGATACTTTCTAAGAGCTGCATTTTATTATGGAAACTATGATGGGCTCTCAAATCCTCCGACCTTTGATCTTGAGATCGATGAAAACAAGTGGACAACCGTAGTGAGTTCCCTCGTGGCGCCTGTGTACTATGAAGTGATATATGCAAGCAAGGGAGACAACATTTTTGTGTGCTTAGCTCAAACAGTGGCTAATCAGTTTCCATTCATTTCCTCTTTAGAAGCATGGCCGATTACGGACACCATGTACAATCACATGGATAGAAACTTAGCTTGGCTCAACAGCTACCGGTACAATTATGGAACAAAGGATTTGATCCTCGGGTAAGGCGATATCTGCATATTAAATTCTTGTTGGATGTGCAGTTATATGGAAATTAACAAGGGGAGTTGTTCTAAAAGCTTTCATTTCCAGCAATACATGTTGGCAAACAATTGTGAAAATTACCTGGGGAAGACCAGAAAGACCACATTTGGTTTGGCTAGTTTGCTTAAAAGGTCCTTGCAAAACCTAATTGATGTTCTTAATTCTAATTGCAGCACTTGATGAACTGTACAAGAGGGTAGAACTTGGTTTTTACCAGTGTAAGATTAGTAAAAGACCACAGAATACTGAACTATGGGAGAAAATTTGAGCAATTTCCAATTACTTGCGTTGAATCAGGTATCCTGAAGATAGCTATAACAGAATATGGATACCAGCGATTCCGTCAGGCATGGTTGCAAAGATTGCGAATACAACAACTCTCTCCCATACAACTGATGAGCAGCCACCTGATACAGTGATACTCGATGCAATTGAGGCTCCAGGGCCAATCGATTCTATTAGTCTGCTATTCAATATGAGCAAAAACAATAGTCTTTACTACATTGAAGCGTACTTCACTGGAATGGAGATTGATGACACTAGGTCATTCGACATATATGTGAATAATAACTATCTGATAACAAGAAGTCCAGAATTTGAGAACTGTACAGGTGCATGGACCACAACGAACAACCATACAGGGACCTTAACCACGGTTGAGCTGCGCCCAACAGCAGAGTCAACACTGCCACCGATCATTAGCGCCATTGAAGTTTACACAGCCAGTGATCCGCTTGTTACTACAGGAACATCGCAGGATGACTGTAAGAACTAAGCACAATGTTTTTTCTGTCTTTGTCTCCACTTCTTCTCCTCCTCCTCCTCCTCCTCCTCTCTCACGCACATCACGAGTGACATGGGGTGGGGTTTATTCAAACAGTAGATGGACTGGCAGCCTTCGTAAGCAAATTTGAGCAGCTACAGGGATGGAGTGGAGAACCATGTCTCCCCACCAGATGGCAATGGTTGGGTTGCAATAGCGGTGGTCCTCTTCGGGTCAATTCAATGTAAGTTTGTTCGTCTAGCACTCCCCGGTTCCCCTAAAAAACGATATGAAATATAGAAATAAATAGTCAAAGGAAGTCGGGTGTTTTCTGATTGAAAAGCACATGAATCTCTTGCAGATATCTTTCAGGCTATGGCCTAGAAGGACCTCTTCCTGATTTCAGACAAATGACAGGCCTTGAAACCATGTAACTCGTCCATGACAGAAAGATAGACCTACTTATTGCTTCTTAGTACTATCTTCTTGCCAATGTAGGTAACCATCTTTTACTTGTCATTCCAGAGATTTGAGCAATAATAGGCTCAATGGAGATATTCCAGATTTTCTCGGAAGCCTACCAAATCTAAAGCAACTGTAAGCCTTTCCACGAAAGCATACTAGAAGAATTGATGTCAATTCTCTGAAAGTTCTTCCCAACCATCTTGTCAGTAACTTCTACTACTTCTTTTTACCTTCTTTTCCATAGTAAGCTTGATGACAATGATTTCTCTGGTTACGTTCCTCGTACCATAGTTGACAACAAGAATATAACCTTGAAGTAAGCCTGCCTTCCCCTAAAATTGTTTCATACGTGGCGAACAGAAATCTCAATGCTTATGGATTCGTTAATGCGTGCAATTTGTGTGCAGTGTTACAGGGAACCCACACTTAGGCCACCACAAGAAAGAAAACAAAGCTCTGACCTCTGTGGTGGCCGTTATACTGGTGGTTGTGGCTGGTGTGTACCTCATAAAACGACGAGCCTGCAAAGGGAAAGTGACAAAACCAGGATTAAGTGGTAAACTTAATTCACACGAGGATAACGCATCAACTGCCCATTTACGGCCTAATCCTCCTCCGGTTTCTCCGGTTTCTCCGGTAGCACCGACCATCCCATTACGGCGGCCTAATCAGCAGCAAAATCCCCCAAATCCACCTGCGGCAGCAAGTGCCGGAAATACGGATCCAACAGCTCAAGCCAGCAATCATTCTCGACCTAGTCCCCGTCAAGAAGATATCCCGATATCTGGAAACGCTACGGATATTAGATAGAGTTGGGCACAGGAAGTAATATTTAGCTTCATTTGCAGCTCTCCTCTGTGTATTAAGAGAATAACTAAGCTCCATACATGTTTTTGTTTTCGTAAACAACAGAGATCAAGTTCTTGTTTGTCTTTCGATTCTTGTACGGATTTTCAACCCACAAATGCAGTGCCTGGTCTTTCGATTCTTGTACGGATCAAGTTCTGGCTTCATGATTGAATCGTGATCTCTCTTTACACTGCCAGGATCAAACTTCTAACTGCAAATGGATAGTGCTCAGTCAGATATGTGATACTATCCGAAAATGTCAATGAGTTATATACTTATACTCCCGGTCTAGTGCATGGATTTTTCATCACACAATCACATCCAGTACCATATTTGATAATACTTCCTCTGTGCCTCTGAAAGATCTGTAAAATGTGTATAACTCGAAAAATTTTGCAAGCTCCAACTTTGGATCACGAAGATTGAGCATACAAAAAAAGAGTACATCGAATCGCGAGAAATGCAAGATCAGATGCGCTAGACAAATAGGGTCAAGCCCGAGTCCAATACCGTGCCAAAATCACATCGAGTGCACCAGACATCACCACAGGTCATATTATTTTTTGGTCAAGACCATGCACAGCTTATTAAGTCGTTTACAAACTCTCGTAGACCATTGTAATCAAGTGCAATGCTCATGACTATTACTGCCGCAGTAAACAAATCAACATTGCAAGTCTTTTTCACTTGGACAACATTGTAATG
>JAVXUO010000945.1:0-98817 GCA_033065855.1 Escallonia rubra | reverse complement strand
TCATTTTGACTTCGTTGAACTTTTGCCTCTTTGTCAATACTCTTATCTTCCATCTCTTCATTGTGAGCATTGTCATCACTATTTGTGTTCTCGCTCTCGTCCATATTTTCAAATGGCTCTTCTCCATTTGTCAACTCTTCGTTCTCATTGGGTTCAAAAGTCTTGAACTCTTTTTCATCGTTTGTCTCCACAGTTTTTTCAGCTTTAGAAGAGTGAAATTTGTTAGTGTTTTCCAAAATATAGTGTCAAGTTTGAGTCATTTTCTTTGTCAAAATAATGAAAGGAATGTGAAGAGGTAAAAATGAAGGAATCCCACATAGAAGGGAATTGAAAAGGTAAGTGGGTATATAATAAAGTACTCCACTTACTTTATTACTTATGTGGTATGCTAAGGTGTGTGCATGTGCTTCGCACCATACGAGGAAAATCGCACGCGCGCGTGAGCGTGGCAGTGGGCTGTGAGGCGCAATGTGGCGCTTTGATGGCGCACTTTGCACTTCGCAAGTGCAAAGTGCGCTTTGATGGCGCCTTTAAGTTTTCGTCACGAAAACTAGGCCGCCGGGTCGGATCCGACCGTTGGCAACTGGGTGGTTACACTCGGGTTATACCCGAACAGTTGCACCTGTTGGGCAGCTGGGTGGTTCCAAGTTGGACAGACCCAACTGTTGGGAGCTGGTTAGTTACCAGTCCGGATCTGAACCGTTGATCTTAACGGTTTCTGATCCAACGGTCCAGATTGCTTCGGTGATGATGAAAATGTGTGACAATTGATTAGCAACCATTAGTGCTCTATAAATAGAGCACAATGGTCATTTTCGGACCAAGCAATAAGCCTCTACTCTCTTCATTTTTTCCTTTCGGCAGATCTTTTACAACAAGAAATTTCTGCAGAATTTCTTACTTGTAAATCCCATTATTCAGAATTCCATACACATATCTGTGGGGTGAATATCGTGTGTGCAAACGCTATTCACTAAAGCGCTTCATTGTATCATTGGAGTACCGGCAACCCGCTCGCTCTCCTCCTATTTTCAAATGGCTCTTCTCCATTTTCAACTCGTCGTTCTCATTGGGTTCAAAAGTCTTGAACTCTTTTTCATAATTTGTCTCCACAGTTTTTTCAGCTTTAGAAGAGTGAAATTCATTTTCATCTTGTATTCGAGTTTCTTTTTCGAGATGTTCACCATTTTCGTTTGTGAACTCATCTTCTTCCCAACTTTGTACACAATGCTGTTTAATTAGGTAAGAAGTTACGTCTACGGTTGGAAGTAATGGCTTCAATCATTTGTCAGATTTGTTCTACCTATTGCCTTCTCAAAATGATTGTAGTTCTACTAGTCTGAATAAAGTAAAAACCCCTAAATTCAATAAATGGCTTTGTCTAAGATAATGATCTGTGTTACAGGTCAACGCTACTCTGACTTGTTGATCAATTGTGGAGCATCAAATAGGTCCAATGTGATGTACGATTATCCTAAAGAGTGGCAGACAGACGAACAGTTTATAAAAACTGGGGAGAACAGGCTCCTATCCTCTAACAGCACTCCTATCCAGATGGATACCTTGCGTTATTTTGGCAATGCTACGAGTTACCGTTTTATGATTATGACAAATATGAGAAGTACATCTTTCGAGCTGGGACTTTACTATGGCAAGCAACTACGATGGCCTCTCCAAATAGATGGGAATTTGTGGGCACACGTGGCAACTTCTATGAGCAAAGAGCCTGTCTTCCACGAGCTGCTTTACGTGATAAAGGCGAAGCAATTGTGGGTGAGCCTTGTCCGTACAAGAGATGGTGAGTTCCCTTCATTTCTATTCTCGAGGCCAAACGCATTTATGACGAAATTTATCAGATGATGGACAATAAAACAGCTTTCCAACTTCATAGCAGGTGGCGCAAATAAAAGCATGAAGTTAGTTGATTTTACCTGTATTGTATTCAAACTGCGGAGTCTGCAAGATAGCTTCATCTTGCCAAACGTACAAACAATTAGTTCCACTCTAAAACTGGTTCAAGTTGGTTGACTTTTGGCCTGAAAATGTTTATGTAAAACATATCAGAACTAGTCTAAAGAAATCTGCACTCAAATGTCCAGTTTTACGTATACTACCTTGGCAATTTTCAAACAACACTTGAATGTTTAGAATAAGTACTATTTTACTTTGACTAACTTTAGTGTAATCCACTCCCTGCATCTCATTATATTTGAGTTAATATGTTCTTCCAGAAGCGCTAATTTGTTTTCAAGACCTGAAATAATTCATCATGTGATACGATGATATCGTATGCAGCTTGGTTGTTCAAAAAAGAATTCCACCCAAAAGATTGATTCCTTCTTTGAGTATTCGATATGTAATTAAGAATGTGAATTTATCAAATTTGGCATCTGACTCTGGAAATTTCAGACAAAGTATAGGATTGTACGATGATCACTTCCAGCGAATATGGGAGTCCAAAGAAGTTTCAACCTATCTCAACATTCACAAAGCAGGACGTATACCGTCTGGCGAGATGTTTTCAGAGAACTTTCCACCATGGGGGGCTGCGGCAGCATATGCAATACAGGCAGAAAACTTGAGTAGCTCCACATACTTGTCTGTGGACTTTCTCCATCAGACGTCCGTTCAGGCCTACTCCTTGTTTTATTTCATGGATCCAATCTACCGTCAGTGTAGCAATCAAACGAGCATAGCTGAAATCTACATAGACAAGAGTAGTATGGCTGTCATAGATGTCCCTCAATGTTGCAAAATGATAGACGTTTGTCTTGTGGTCTCGCTGTTTCCCGTGCCAGTAGTTGTTTCAGCTAGCTAACGTGACTATCTCCCCGGCAGAGGGCTCGATGTTGCCTCCCCTCTTAAATGCCATGGAAGTATTTATAGCAAATGATGTATTGAACGGGGGGTAGACATATCTTCAGCATGTTGCTCTTGGTAGTTTTCCTTCATCTACTTGGTGTTCTTATGCTGTAACTCTTTCGAGCATGTTGCTCTTGAAAGCACATACTTGGTATCAAAGTTCTTGTTGATCAAGTCCTTTTCCAATCTTTACAAAATTGGCAACATCTTTAGATGATATACTATTGCTTCACAAACAAAGTTCTGGGAGATATTTACATGGTAATTTCTGAGTCTTGTTTGAGAACTGAAAATCTTACGGTTGAAGGTTTACAGTCAAAGAGATTCAAATCCTTTGTTGAGGTGCTGTTTCAATGGTGTCGCTAAATGAAAAATTTTGGCTGCTATCTCGGTTGGAGGAATCTTCCTCTTACACCCCATATAGCGACAATCAATCGTCTCTAAATGTTTCTAGTGGTTTTTATTTAGTGACGCTAAAAGAGTGCTGCTAATAATTGTCGTTGAAAGTGTTAGAAGAAAAGTCAATAGAAATATTTAGTGACAATTGATTGTCACTATACATGAGGTTGAAGGAAGATTCTTACAACCCGGGTAGGAGCCAAAGTCTGTTCGTCGCTAAATTGCTGCAATTATTACTAAGAAGGCCGATTGGTCATATTTTCAACAATCGATAACTTTTTAACCGAAGTTTGTGAAAGTTTGCATTGTAATCTTCTGTTTTGCCTCGAGTTCAATTTGCGAGTGCCTCTGTAGGTAGTCATCCATCTTCCTTGATTGCATTCCTTCTGCGTGGGAGAAATTTAGGTGCTAAATAACCTGCAACCCCCCATACAACAACAGGTAATGATTGCTATGTACTTTTAGCGGCATAAATTTAGAGAGGCAAAATTGTTCCGTTAAGAACAGTCGCTGAAGGTATCAACAAAAATGTGACTAAGCATGTCTAGAGATCAGCAAATTGTCGATTTGTAGGCTCATTCTGATGCCCAAAATTTATCCTGAACTGACTTGGATCCATCCCTGCTAGTTACTGTTGCTGCCACATTATATAAATCAAGCATTGCAACTCTTTTTCACTTGGACACTACATAATGGACAAGGCGTGAACTCCAAATTTCCTGTGGTTATCACCAAAAACCGTGTGATCCGCGTAATGCTTTAATTAGCAGAATTATGCTTTGTGTTTCTCGCTAATTTTTTTCATCTTATAAACACAGCTTACTTCCTGACCAGATATGAGACACCTAAAGGATAGATCAGTTGCAATGGAAAAATGGCTTTTCTTGGTTTTGGTTTTCTTTACGCTAAAAACCCTCTCTCAAGGTATACTCAAATCCTTCAAGTCTGCAAATTGGTTACTTGCTCTTTTCTCTTTCCAATGGTTTTTACTTTGGTTGTAAAATTGACTAAATCAATTGTTTTTGAATCTTCTGTTAAGTATAGTGTGACTTACTGTGTTTTTTGAATTCAACATCACAACTAGATACATCACAGTGGGTTGGTATCGACTGTGGATCAGCTATCAGCATACCAACAGCTGATAGACTCTGGCAGACAGATGATAACTTCGTCAAAACCGGCACAAACAAACTGGTGTCACCCGACAGTTATAATACTTTGGAGGTATTAAACTCGCTTCGTGTATTCACTCAACAGAACAAAAACTGTTACACAGTGCCTGCAAATGAGATGACCAGATATTTTGTCAGAGCCTCGTTCCACTATGGGAACTACGATTTGCTCAAGAAAGCACCGACTTTTGATCTTCAGATTGATGGAAATAAATGGATGACCGTTGTCAGCAACCTCTCAGCTCCTGTGTATTATGAAATTATCTATACAAGCAAGGGAGATAACATCAGTGTGTGCTTAGCTCGAACACAAGCTAACCAGTTCCCATTTATTTCCTCCTTGGAAGTATGGCCAATTCCGACCAATATCTACACTCGCATGAGTCAAACCTTAGCCTGGCTAAAAAGTTACCGCCTTAATTATGGGGCAAATGATTTGATTCTCGGGTAAGATACTATATCCATATGAAACTGCAGTTTGTTATGCATATAGGTTTAGAACCTGTGGCAAGTTGTTTTTGTGCTTCAGACTGGCCACATTCCATTGATGGGAGTTTGAAGATTTCTCGATAGTACAGCATATAATTCATAGGCCAAACAATCTGTGGCACAGCCACAGGAATTTTACCACTTATCTGATGGATACTCATGCTATACAAGAAGCTGAGTGGGAGGAATTGCTTTGACATTACTTATTTAAGAGCCACTTCGAAATCTTGCATGCTGGAATAGAATGAAAAAGTCACTACTGGCACAATGTCTTTATATTAGATCTTGGGTACTTTCTCGGTATAGATTAACAGTAAATTCGTGCCTGTGTCGTTAATTCCAATCATGTCTTCTAATTACCCAAGGTAATTTCCTGTCTATCAGGTACTCTGATGGTGACAGATATAACAGGATATGGGAACCAGCAACGCCATCAGGTCTGGTCCAAAGAATTACTGATACCAGAGCGATCTTCTTCACACCTTATGAGGATCCACCGTACTCGGCCATATGGTACGCAGTAGAGGCTAATAGTTCAGCAAATTCTATTCTTCTGTCCTTCAAAATTGGCAAAACGAATAGCCTCAACTACATTGAAGCTTACTTCACGGAAATAAGGGAGTTAGAAACCAATGAGACAAGGCAATTTGGCGTTTATGTGAACAATGGCTTTGCAATAAGCGGCAGTCCTGAGTACCAAAATTGTACAGGGGTAGTGATAACTGCCTCCCAAGCTGGGACATTAACCACAGTTGAGCTACGTCCAACACCAGACTCGACATTGCCACCCATCATTAGCGCCATTGAGGTTTATACAGCTAGTGATCCGCTGGTCACCACAGGAACATCGCAGGATGACAGTAAGCGCTAAGTACACTATCTTCTCTGTCTTACCCTATTTCACTTTTTTCCTGTCTCGCCCACCTCTTCTCTAGTTATATAATTACGAAATTTTTCTCAAACAGTTAGTGGACTGGCAGTCTTCATAAGCACCTTTGCAGAGCTAGATGGTTGGAGTGGAGAACCATGCCTCCCCAGTTATACTGTGTGGCAATGGTTGGGTTGTAGTGCCGGTGATCCTGTTCGAGTACTTTCCTTGTATGATTATTATAAACATCACCTCCTCCCCCAACCCACCCACCCCCCCCCCCCCCCCCGCGGCAGCGCCCCATCCTTACCAAAGAAGAAAAGATCACACCCACACACACTTGCGCATGTATACCATCAATAAGAATGTGGTATTGTATTCCAGTAGATTTTGATTCAAACAATAACCAGAACTTCGTTGCAGAAATCTCTCAGGATATGGTCTAGAAGGTCCTCTTCCAGATTTCAGTCAGATGACAGCCCTTGAAACCATGTAATGATCTCCATTTTCTTCACAATTTGCTTTCCAAGCAGACTACGCATAACGATATTCTTACTTCTTCATTCAGCAATCTAAGTAATAACAGGCTCAATGGAGAAATCCCAGAGTTCCTCGGAAACCTACCAAATCTGAAACTACTGTAAGTTTAATACAAAATCATATCATATACCATCAAGTCAATTACTAGAAACTGTTTGGAGGACCTTGTTACTAACTCTACATCGTTTCTCTTTTTGTCCCTTAGTAAACTCGATAATAATTCATTTTCGGGCAGAATTCCTCAGACTATAACCAACAACAAGAAGATCAAGTACTCGTAAGTCTCCTTTTCAGCCAGACTGCTGAGCAAATATCTCTAGGAAAGTGAAATCTAG
This sequence comes from Escallonia rubra, assembly GCA_033065855.1. Lineage (NCBI taxonomy): Eukaryota > Viridiplantae > Streptophyta > Magnoliopsida > Escalloniales > Escalloniaceae > Escallonia > Escallonia rubra. Next base: position 92,152 of record JAVXUO010000945.1, on the reverse strand, counting down.
AGATGTATGGATTTGCATATGATTGTTCTTGTGTTCTACCTGCAGTGTTAAGGCAAATCCGGGTGTTGATCAGCCCAACGGTAAAAGAACAGGCGTGATCATCGCGTTGGCTATAGGTGTTCCAATAGCGTCAATACAAGTGGTAATTGTTGCTGTTGTATGTTTTGTACGTCGAAAACGCAGACTGGCAGCTGGTCAAGGACATAATGTCGCAGCATCAGAAGCAGGAAGTGGTCCACAACTTGAAAATTCGAATGCTCACGGGGAGAGTGGTGGATCAACAAGCATGACCATGGTGCCATTGATCGTACCATCACATCCTAATGGTGAGCTACACGATAATATGCCAGACCAAGGAGGAAATCATACAAATCAACACCCAGTGCAAGCTAACAATCAAGATGAGCTGATTTCCTGTGCTGAAGCAGAGGTCCCGGTAACTGTAAATGCTGGGGATGCTGGTTATCAATCATCTATGGTTCCAGACATGGATATGGAAGAGCTCGACGAGCTGCTTCAACAACATGAACATGCTGGGGCTAGTGGGGCGCATACGGTTAAGGAGTAACATATAGATTCAGCTGCATTTAGAATATTACTGAGATCCTTAAATGTCCACGTATCTGTATAGCTTCTTTCTTTTACAAGAAATTACTGAGATCCTTACACGCCTACGTATCTGTATAGTTTCCTTTTTTTCCCTTCACTTCTGGTATATTATACATATATATATTGCTTACGTATAGGCTCATATGGCTGTTTATGATTTCATCCTAAGTATTTCGACTTGGCTTTCGTTTGCAGATGCGATCAGGTTAAAACCAGCTTACTTGACTCCCATACATGTAGAATCCTGCTAGTCCCGATTATATATTTTAGTCCACATGACGGGTGTGGTTAAATTACTTAGATTTACGTTTCTCCCGAATTCAACATATACAGTCAGGTTAAGAATATCATGATTACTACAGTTCAATCAAGAAAAGTTGAATTTGAATCAGTCACTTCCCTTGGTGAATTTGCTGCTAACGTTGTTGAAGTCATAGACCAGCCAAAAGCATGTTTCTTCTTCAAAATCAACATGATCATACGACGATAGCAAAAGAAATGCAACATTCTCTCTACTTTTAAGCGAAATTAGATTGGGAAAAAATCTCTGTATGCTAACTAGAGGTAACTAACTCTAGTTTTGATCACAATGACTAGCTTTTGATGGGACTTTTTGCCCAAGTCCACTTGTATTTGAAGCTTTTCCAATCCGAGCCATATCTTATACCACGGGTACCAAGTGCAATTTTACAGAACACAGTTCTATTCCACATTTTTGGCTAGGTATCTAGAAAGAGGATCTAGTTCTTTTAATTACAAGTAATGCGTAAGTATTGCTACTTAACACCTAGTCTTTGTGGAAACTACTCTATTTTAGCAGATGATTTCTTTCTAAGGGACGAACTAGAGAAGGAAAGCGCGTCTCATTAAAAGGACGAAGGGAGAATATACTAGCGAAGCTGTTCACACTGGACAACTGCTGCAAACAAGCAAATACCCCCCCCCCCCCCCCCTCACAACCAAAAAAACCTAAACCTGCCAGGTTAACATGTTAATTTTCTAGTTGTTTTACTTATTTGTCACTAGGTTCTTGTTCTTGACTCCACAGCTAGTCTTGCAACAAGACCATCCAGTTGTGAACACAAGAAAAGCACCTTTCTTTAGCTACCACAATGTTAATCGGACAAGCATAGAGCTCCAAATCTCTATATCGCAATCACCGCACCGTGTGATTTCAAACGTTTCACAAAACCAAAACCTTTGTTTTTTGCATTCAGTTATGTCAGTGCTTAAATTCTTCAGCAGCTACTCAAGAAATTGGTGGATGGAGAAATGGGTTGTCTTGGTTCTGCTTTCATTTGCTCTCAAAGGTCTCTCTCAAGGTATTCCCTCCTATCCTACAACAGTACACCCAAAACCAGGTCATTGCTTTCTGCACTAAGGTTCTTCCTTTTATGCTTTCAAAACAGATTAGTTTATATTATGTGCCTAAATTTCTCTAAAAGTGTGTAGTTTCATTCGTGGTTATTTCTATTTCCAACGGGAAAAGCTTTTGAATTTTTTGACAGCTGCTGCTAAAGTTTAGTTACTGATTATGTTGTTTTAAAATCCAAAACTGCTACAAGATACATATGATTGGCTTTCAATCGACTGCGGATCACTTACTAAAACAACAACTGCAAGTGGAATCCTCTGGCAGACGGATGAGAAATTCACCAAAGCTGGCATAAACAAATTGGTTTCTACCGACAACTTCAACAGTTTGGGGGTACTTAACTCGCTTCGCGCATTCACACAACAGAACAAGAACTGCTACAACTTGCCTACAACTGCGTCGTCCAGATACTTTCTAAGAGCTGCATTTTATTATGGAAACTATGATGGGCTCTCAAATCCTCCGACCTTTGATCTTGAGATCGATGAAAACAAGTGGACAACCGTAGTGAGTTCCCTCGTGGCGCCTGTGTACTATGAAGTGATATATGCAAGCAAGGGAGACAACATTTTTGTGTGCTTAGCTCAAACAGTGGCTAATCAGTTTCCATTCATTTCCTCTTTAGAAGCATGGCCGATTACGGACACCATGTACAATCACATGGATAGAAACTTAGCTTGGCTCAACAGCTACCGGTACAATTATGGAACAAAGGATTTGATCCTCGGGTAAGGCGATATCTGCATATTAAATTCTTGTTGGATGTGCAGTTATATGGAAATTAACAAGGGGAGTTGTTCTAAAAGCTTTCATTTCCAGCAATACATGTTGGCAAACAATTGTGAAAATTACCTGGGGAAGACCAGAAAGACCACATTTGGTTTGGCTAGTTTGCTTAAAAGGTCCTTGCAAAACCTAATTGATGTTCTTAATTCTAATTGCAGCACTTGATGAACTGTACAAGAGGGTAGAACTTGGTTTTTACCAGTGTAAGATTAGTAAAAGACCACAGAATACTGAACTATGGGAGAAAATTTGAGCAATTTCCAATTACTTGCGTTGAATCAGGTATCCTGAAGATAGCTATAACAGAATATGGATACCAGCGATTCCGTCAGGCATGGTTGCAAAGATTGCGAATACAACAACTCTCTCCCATACAACTGATGAGCAGCCACCTGATACAGTGATACTCGATGCAATTGAGGCTCCAGGGCCAATCGATTCTATTAGTCTGCTATTCAATATGAGCAAAAACAATAGTCTTTACTACATTGAAGCGTACTTCACTGGAATGGAGATTGATGACACTAGGTCATTCGACATATATGTGAATAATAACTATCTGATAACAAGAAGTCCAGAATTTGAGAACTGTACAGGTGCATGGACCACAACGAACAACCATACAGGGACCTTAACCACGGTTGAGCTGCGCCCAACAGCAGAGTCAACACTGCCACCGATCATTAGCGCCATTGAAGTTTACACAGCCAGTGATCCGCTTGTTACTACAGGAACATCGCAGGATGACTGTAAGAACTAAGCACAATGTTTTTTCTGTCTTTGTCTCCACTTCTTCTCCTCCTCCTCCTCCTCCTCCTCTCTCACGCACATCACGAGTGACATGGGGTGGGGTTTATTCAAACAGTAGATGGACTGGCAGCCTTCGTAAGCAAATTTGAGCAGCTACAGGGATGGAGTGGAGAACCATGTCTCCCCACCAGATGGCAATGGTTGGGTTGCAATAGCGGTGGTCCTCTTCGGGTCAATTCAATGTAAGTTTGTTCGTCTAGCACTCCCCGGTTCCCCTAAAAAACGATATGAAATATAGAAATAAATAGTCAAAGGAAGTCGGGTGTTTTCTGATTGAAAAGCACATGAATCTCTTGCAGATATCTTTCAGGCTATGGCCTAGAAGGACCTCTTCCTGATTTCAGACAAATGACAGGCCTTGAAACCATGTAACTCGTCCATGACAGAAAGATAGACCTACTTATTGCTTCTTAGTACTATCTTCTTGCCAATGTAGGTAACCATCTTTTACTTGTCATTCCAGAGATTTGAGCAATAATAGGCTCAATGGAGATATTCCAGATTTTCTCGGAAGCCTACCAAATCTAAAGCAACTGTAAGCCTTTCCACGAAAGCATACTAGAAGAATTGATGTCAATTCTCTGAAAGTTCTTCCCAACCATCTTGTCAGTAACTTCTACTACTTCTTTTTACCTTCTTTTCCATAGTAAGCTTGATGACAATGATTTCTCTGGTTACGTTCCTCGTACCATAGTTGACAACAAGAATATAACCTTGAAGTAAGCCTGCCTTCCCCTAAAATTGTTTCATACGTGGCGAACAGAAATCTCAATGCTTATGGATTCGTTAATGCGTGCAATTTGTGTGCAGTGTTACAGGGAACCCACACTTAGGCCACCACAAGAAAGAAAACAAAGCTCTGACCTCTGTGGTGGCCGTTATACTGGTGGTTGTGGCTGGTGTGTACCTCATAAAACGACGAGCCTGCAAAGGGAAAGTGACAAAACCAGGATTAAGTGGTAAACTTAATTCACACGAGGATAACGCATCAACTGCCCATTTACGGCCTAATCCTCCTCCGGTTTCTCCGGTTTCTCCGGTAGCACCGACCATCCCATTACGGCGGCCTAATCAGCAGCAAAATCCCCCAAATCCACCTGCGGCAGCAAGTGCCGGAAATACGGATCCAACAGCTCAAGCCAGCAATCATTCTCGACCTAGTCCCCGTCAAGAAGATATCCCGATATCTGGAAACGCTACGGATATTAGATAGAGTTGGGCACAGGAAGTAATATTTAGCTTCATTTGCAGCTCTCCTCTGTGTATTAAGAGAATAACTAAGCTCCATACATGTTTTTGTTTTCGTAAACAACAGAGATCAAGTTCTTGTTTGTCTTTCGATTCTTGTACGGATTTTCAACCCACAAATGCAGTGCCTGGTCTTTCGATTCTTGTACGGATCAAGTTCTGGCTTCATGATTGAATCGTGATCTCTCTTTACACTGCCAGGATCAAACTTCTAACTGCAAATGGATAGTGCTCAGTCAGATATGTGATACTATCCGAAAATGTCAATGAGTTATATACTTATACTCCCGGTCTAGTGCATGGATTTTTCATCACACAATCACATCCAGTACCATATTTGATAATACTTCCTCTGTGCCTCTGAAAGATCTGTAAAATGTGTATAACTCGAAAAATTTTGCAAGCTCCAACTTTGGATCACGAAGATTGAGCATACAAAAAAAGAGTACATCGAATCGCGAGAAATGCAAGATCAGATGCGCTAGACAAATAGGGTCAAGCCCGAGTCCAATACCGTGCCAAAATCACATCGAGTGCACCAGACATCACCACAGGTCATATTATTTTTTGGTCAAGACCATGCACAGCTTATTAAGTCGTTTACAAACTCTCGTAGACCATTGTAATCAAGTGCAATGCTCATGACTATTACTGCCGCAGTAAACAAATCAACATTGCAAGTCTTTTTCACTTGGACAACATTGTAATGACAAGCATAAGCTCCAACCGTCCTGCTGTTATCATCAAACTGTGTGACCCGCCTAGATGTTAAAAAATAAGTCTTGCAAACTGATGCCTTTTAATCCGGCTTAGGATTCTGCGAAGATAGAACCCAAGGAAGATCTTCCTCAATGGTGAAATGGATTTTCTTGCTTTTGCTTTTCTTTGCTCTGAAAGCCTTTTCTCAAGGTATCTCTCTATCTTGTAACAAAGTCTTATTTCAACTCCTTATTGGACAGACCCAGGTTGTTCACTAATTGACTTTTTTTTTTAATTTGCCTATACCACTGAAGAGTGCATTAGTTACCTTACCTTTCTTTGGAAATGAAGAAAGACTTTCAAGTTCTTCAAAAGGATAGGGTTTTTGTCTTGTGTTACTTACTGCGTTTTTCTTTTTTGAACTAATATCAAGTAGATACATCACAATGGCTTGCTATTGACTGTGGATCAATCACAAGTACAACTGAGAATGATATCGACTGGCAGACGGATGACCGATTCATCAACACTGGTTCAAACAAGCAACTACATTACTCCAGTTTCAAGATACTAGATTCGTTTCGCCTATTCACAGAACAGAACAAGAACTGTTACACATTGCCTGTGAGTCAACCATCCAGATATTTCATCAGAGCAGCCTTCAACTATGGAAACTACGATAAACTCTCGAAACCACCAACCTTTGATCTTGAGATCGATGGAAATAAATGGACGACTGTAGTGACTTCCCTCACCAAGATTAAGTTTTATGAAGTGATTTACACGAGCAGAGGAGACAACGTTAGCGTGTGCTTAGCTCGAACAAAGGCTAATCAGTTCCCATTTATTTCCTCTCTGGAAGCTTGGCCAATTCCTGACACAATGTACACTCAAATGAGTAGAAACCTAGCCTGGCTCAACAGCTACCGTTACAATTATGGAACGAACGATCCAAACGACGTAATCCTCGGGTAAGTTTCAAATGAAACCCTTGCTGATCGCATGTTTATATGTGTTGAGGTTTAAAAGAAGAGTTCTCACAGGTCAATTAAGAAAAGTTCCAGTTAAGTCAATACTCATTTCCTTTTGTGTATATGACACCCAACATACTAATACAAACCAGTTGAAATGTTAGAACCATTCAACCCCAACATAATCTATGTTCCTCCTAGACCCTAAACGAAGTCTTTTGACCACTCACTAAATTACTGTGAATCAGGTACCCAACAGATAGCTATAACCGGATATGGGAACCAGCAATACCACCAGAAACGGTTGCAAGAATCGCGGATACCACAGTCCTCCACAATACAACTGCTGAGCATCCACCTCATTCAGCCATATTTGATGCAATTGAGTCTTCAAGTTCAACCAATTCTATTAGCCTGTCTTTTAAAATTGGCAAAGCCAATAGCCTCAATTACATTGAAACTTATTTCACTGAACTAACAGCGTTGAGTATTAACGACACTAGGTCATTCGACATGTATGTAGATGGTAACTATAAAGTAACTATCAGTCCAGAGTACCAAAATTGCACAGGGGCATGGGCAATCATCAACAAGGTGGGGACCCTAATTACGGCTGAGCTACGTCCAACCTCGGAGTCAACATTGCCGCCAATCATCAGCGCCATTGAGTTATATACAGCCAGTGATGCACTCATCACTACAGGAACATCACAGGACGACTGTATGCGCCATCTCCCCCCTTCTTTCTCTTTCTCTTTCTCTATCATTCACACCTTCTGGTGATTTGGTGATGTAATTTGTTGTTACAGTGAATGGACTAGCAGCCTTCACAAGCACCTTTGAGCAACTGAACGGATGGAGTGGAGAACCATGCCTTCCGAGTGACACTGTATGGCAATGGTTGGGTTGCACTGCCAATGATCCCATTCGAGTAATTTCAATGTACGACTGTTCATCTAAACTACCACCATGACCGCCATGTACCCTAAAGGGCCTAGATAATACCTACTGGTATTGTAGCAGAATGCATAATGATGCAACAAACTTCATCTGCGCTGATCCATGGGAAGAATGCTTTATCGGCATTCAATCTTGTGGACTCGTGATTGAATTGCACTGATTCAGCCCATTTAATCATCCTAAGAAAAACTAAGAACTAGCTAGCACGAATATATAATGTATTTCGATATGTACTTCACGAAATTCTGATTGGCAAATTGACCGAATCTTCATGCAGAAATCTCTCAGGATATGGTCTAAAAGATCCACTTCCAGACTTCAGCCAAATGACAGCCCTTGAAACCATGCAAGTCATCCCCAACCTAAAACCTGCTTGTATTCTTCACAATTGCGTTTTAATTACAGTGCAGATAACCATCTTTTTACTTTTTTTTTTTTTCCCCTTCTTTTCAGAGATCTGAGTAATAACAGTCTCAGCGGACATATCCCTGAATTCCTCGGGAACCTACCAAATCTAAAGCTACTGTAAGTATGATACAAAAGTGTACTATATCTTCCAATGTCTTTCTTCGTAAAGCAAATAAAGCTTCTCTCCTGTGAAGGTTAATCCTTCAGATTTTCGCCTTCAATGACCTATTGTGGGAGGTGGCCTTCACAAGGCCAGAGGACTGTAGTAAGATAGAATGTACTAACCACTACTATCATTTGGTATTTCTGATCTACAGTAACCTCGATCATAACAAATTCTCCGGACAAATTCCTCGTAACATAATAAAGAAGAAAATAAGATTCAGGTAAGACACCCTATCGCGTAGAAAGTTTTCTACGTCGATGATATCTGACTCGTGCATTCTGCAGTGTTAAAGGGAACCCGAATGTGGATGACCAAAGGGGTAGTAAGTCAGATACCATTGTCGGAATGGCTGTGGGCATCCCTCTGGCCTTTATACTGGTACTATTTTTAGGTACAACGTGTTTTTTTATTCGAAAAAGACGACTTGCCGGGCAAGCACAAGTGACAGCACCAGAACTAGGCGGTCCACAAGTTCAGAATTCGAGTGCTTACGAAATGCCGGTGCAGGAGAATGCATCCACAAGCACGAGCATGGTACCACTGATCTTGCTACCACAACCTGGTAACGCACATAATATGTCAAATCACCAGATTCTAGTCACCGATCATGTTGAGCCAAATATCCTGGCAACTGAAAATGGTGAGGGTACAAGCTTCCACACATCTATGGTTCCGGACATGGACATGGATGAACTGGACGAGCTGCTTGAACAGCATGAACGCGCCAGGGGCTAGCCGGAGGCCTACTGTTGAAAGTTCCACAGTTTTGGAAGTACTTAGTTAAGTAGCCTACTCCTACTGTCCCAAATTGATTGTCATGTCTCTCACCTGTATATACAGAACATTGTGACTGTTATAATAATGCGTTACTCCACGGTAGAATTCGATAATCTGGCACATGCACCAATTGCGACATGGCAGTAACCACCACCACCACCAATGGCCGATGGTCGGGACCCGATTCCCAGTCGACTTGCATTTGATTTTCAAATTGTTTTCAGATTTCATGTGATTGATTTTCAAGAGAGGGTGCTTTAGGGAGGTCAGTGATCAGTTAAGGGAGTTGGTCATGGCATGGCTGTGTGGTGTAGCAGACGTCGGCGTGTTCCACTGCCATGGGAGATCAAACCTGAGTCAGTGAGCACTGAGTTGACTCGGCCAAAGGTGCTGCTTCTTCCTTCTTTTGGTTTTTTGTTTTTTCCTTCTATATCCCTTTCATTTTGACATTTAAAAATCTTTTCGAACCACACAAGTTATTATTGAAATTAAAAAAAGAAGCCCATTCCATTTGCTATTGTTATGCCTGCCGGCCGGTAGGTCTGATTGAAAGAACATTGTTAAGTTCGGGTCCAGTTAGCAAAAATATCGGAACCAGAGTAGAAGTCAAAATGTAAGGCCAAACTTGGGAATATATATATATATATATACTCCAAAGCGAAATTAGTAGCGGAACTGGCTAGCCTAAACTTGAAACAGCACCACTGAAGAGTGAGAATCAGTTTGAGTTCTTCTACAAGGGTGGTGTTTTCTTCTTGTTCTCTTCCCATCCCCACCCCTCTTTTTAGTATCAACTGGGGTAGTGTGACTTATTGTGTTTTCTTGAACTAACATGAACAAGTAGATACATCACAGTGGCTTGCTATCGACTGTGAATCACCTATAAGCACACCAACAGCAAGTGATATCATCTGGCAAACAGAAGATCGATTCATTAAGACAGGTACAAACAAACATGTTACCTTCGGCACTTTAAAGACACTAAACTCCCCTTGCGTACTCACACAACAGAACAAGAACTGTTCCACGTTGCCCCAGCAAACCGTCCAGATACTTCATCAGAGCCGCCTTTAGCTACCCCACGATTTCCTCTGAAAAACCACCGAGCTTTGTCTTGAGATTGATGGAAGTACATAAACGACATTAGTGACTTCCCTTGCAGAGCTTGTGCTCTTTGAAGTGATATATACCAGCAAGGGACATAACATCAGTGGGTGGGTGCTTAGCCCAAACAAAGGCTAATCAATTACCATTTATTTTCTCATTTGGAAGCTTGGCCAATTCCTGACACAATATACACTCGCATGACTGGAAATGTTGCCTGGCTCAATAGCAATACAATTATGGGACGAACAATGTGATCCTCGGGTAACTTGCAACCTTCATACGAAACTCATGCTTGTTATGCAAATAATATATATACTTATGTGTCTATATGAGTGTGTTAGATCGATGAAACAATGCCAAATGAAATGGCGCCTTTAAGGCTTTTGCTTCCCTTATTAACTTGCTATGAATCAGCTACCCTGCAGATAGCTATAACAGGACGTGGGAACCAGCAATTGCCATCAGACGTTACGGCAAGAACCGCAGATACCACCGCAGTCCTTTTGTGTAGAACTGTTGAGCTTCCACCTGATTCAGCCATATTGGATGCAATTGAGTCTTCAAGTTCAACGGAATCCATTAGCCTGTCTTTTAAAACTGGCAAAACCAATAGCCTCAGTTACATCCAAACATTATCTAGATGAATTAATGGCATTGGAGATTAATGAGACTAGGTCATTCAACATGTATGTGGACTATAACTACAAAATAACAATCAGTCCGGAGTATCAAAATTGCACAGGGGCATGGGCAATTGTCAACAAGACGGGGACCTCTGCCACCGCTGAGCTATGTCCAACCCCAAAGTCAATATTACCGATCATTAGAGCCATCGAGGTATAAACAGTCAGTGATCCACATATCACTACAGGAACATCACAGGACGACAGTAAGCATTGTATTCACCTCTTCATTGTATTCACCTTTCCCTTTTATCTATCATTCACATTTCCCATGACACGACGTTGTAATTCATAAAAACAGTGGATGGACTTGCGTTCTTCATAAGCACATTTGGGCACCAAGTGGGATGGAGAGGAGAAGCAAGCCTCCCCAGTGACTGAATGGCAATGTTGGGTTCAACTGCCAATGATCTATTCGTGTAATTTCCCTGTATGATTATTCATCTAAACCTCCACTCGATTATAACACCTAAACCGTTACTGTAAAATGCTCAATGATACACTAAAGTGCATTCTTGATCCGTGGGAAGAATTGTTTCTAGGCATTCAATCTTCCGCACTCATGATCGAGTGTTTGGCAATAGTTCAGGCCATTTGATCACCTAGTTAAGGAACTCGTTGGAAGGCAAACGTACCTTTTCGGTCAGCTGGAAGATTGGTCAGAACTTAATGCAGAAATCCCTCAGGATATGGTACCACAGGTCCACTTCTAGATTTCAACCAAATGACGGTCCTTGAAACCATGTAACTCATCCACCACCCAAAGAACTACTTTCTTAATTTTTTTTTCTTTTGAATCAGACTACAGAGTACAGTTGCCAATGGTTTAACTTCTATTCAGAAATCTGACTAATAGCAGGCTCAATGGACAAATACCAGAATCCCTCGGGAACCTACCAAATCAAAAGATACTGTAAGTACTGTAAACAAAGTTTGTCAGTTACTCTTGGAACTTGAAAGCTTCTTGTTGCTAACTCCAACGATTTATTTTCTGATCTAATCTCAAATGCCTTTCCTTTTCTGATTTACAGTAACTTCAACTATAATAAGTTCTCTGGAGACATTCCTCATAAGATACTGAACAAGAAAATAACATTCAGGTAAGGCACACTATCGCATAGAGTTCCAGAACTCCGAATAACTATAATCTCCACGTCTATGGCTTCTCAAATCGTGCATTCTGCAGTGTTAAAGGAAATCCAGATGTGGATGACCACAATGAAAAAAGCACAGCGGTGATCATCAGGTTGGTTGTGAGATTTCCTTTGGCACTATTACTAGTAACTGTAGGAATCGTATTCCTAATCAGGAAAGGACACTTGGCCCAAGGACAAGTGATAGCACCAGAGCTAGGTCGTCAACAAGTTGACAGTGCTCAGGATCAAAAGCCTCAACAGGACAGTGCATCAACAAGCATGAGTATGGTGCCACTGATCATAACATCACAACCTGATGACGCGCATAATATGTCAAATCACTAAATTCTAGTCACCCATCATGTTGAGGCGATTCCCAGTGGAGAAAATATCGCAGTTACTGTAGCTAGGGATACTGGTTACCATCCATCTATGGTTCCAGACATGGATATGGAAGAGCTCGACAAGCTCCTTGAATAACATGAAACAAATGGGCTAGCAGGAAGGCATAGGCATACGCTGGTTTGCTTTACACTTGCCAAATATCTAACTCGATTCAAATTGCAGAAGTTGAAACTAAAGGATCATTCAGAGACTAAATAATTTCGATCCCATTTGCCGATTTTTTTGGCCTAATCTCAAGGTCCACAATTTTGGAAGGTAGTTAAGCACCAGTCCAATAACGAACTATGCTTAGTCTCCACTCTCTCATCGTCCACACTCCACGCATTCAGCAAATGCCATGACTAGTTTTTGCCTCTAATCTCAGATGAAACTCTGCCTTTTTATTCCTGTACTAGTACTTATTAGCTTATTTCAATTCTATTGGGGTGAAACTACTTGGATTGAATCTGAAACTAAATTTGATATTGATCTTTTCTCCAGATCTGGAATCGTACAAGGCATTTTTGTTTCATATCCTATAATGGTAGCTTGTGTAGTCACTTGCGTGCGAGGAGTACATGCAACCAATCAACACGAGAAAGAAAAACATTTTAGGCTTTCGATTCACCAATCTTTTTTACTGCTTGCCAACAGGAAAACAAAAAACTACTCAACTAGTTTTAATTCTATATGAGAGAATAAAATGCCAATATCTAGGAAGACATTGATGCAACAATAGACTACAATGGCCAAGATGAAGAGAGGCTAAAGCTGCAAACTGACTTGATTTCTGAGGAATGAGTTAAACCTGAAACCTGAAACTTTACAATGTAAACTGAGAATAATTGGTCAATGTTGAGGAAGAGATGGTCTTTTTTCCAACATATCGTAGTGGAGAACAAAATTTTCCTGCAGCAACATTGTTCGTACCATTTAAGGTATATTATTTACTGAAAACTTGCAACATTACGAAAATGTTAACAAATAAATGGCATGTAGAGGTATAATAGATTCAAACCTTGCGAATTGTCTCCCACGTGTTAGGATCAAAGCAAATATAAGATCCCCTCTCGTACGCATTCGTCTTCACAAGAGGCTCCATATTTGGCGCCCGCATAAACCAAAACCGGTGCTCTCTGTGATAGAACCAACCTCTGTTATATCTGCGAAGTACACGAGTAAAAGTGCTCTTAGCAAATACGTAGCGCATAAGATACTCAAGAACAAGAAAATGCAGCGAGTGGAAAACAGATCGAGTTAGATATGCATGCAAAGAAGAGGAGAAACAAACATGCGCGAACTGATCAAATGGCAGAGAGGTCATACAGTTCATTCGCAGCATATAATTGGGCTTCATCCTTCGGCATGCTGCATAAGATCAAGAAACAAGATATTCAATTTGGTTGGCCAAAAGGTTTCACAAGGGAAAGATAACCAGAGACTCGACCAAGCTACATGTACCTGTAAAATATGTAAAACAAAGTGTCCAACTGGAACTTTGAGAAATAACCTTGCTGCAGCCACACCAACATTATTTGAGCAATAGTAGAAATATGACAAAAGAAGAAAATATACAACCAAAAAAAAAAAAGGCAGCTCACATCCAGGGCAGGTGGTTGTTTAGCATAATAACATTGCGGCACAGTGAACTCTGGATCTCCCTTGGCAGGATCGTCAGACCACGGGGAACCAAATGTCTTGTGCAAATTTTCTGTCGAGTTGAGGTTCAATCCAAGCGTTGTCAAGTCAATACCAAGTGCAAGAGATGTCAGATCAGGGTCACTCATCCTTATCACACTTAATAAACCAAGCAAGCCAAATGGGTCCGGCGTAGCTTGTGCAGCCTGCATGGACTTGATGCCCTGATCCCTGTACGACTGACTAACAGCAGATAATTGCTGCAGGCGGAACTGGGACTGATTCTGTTGTTGATACTGCTGGATAAGCTGGTCATATGATCCTATACCAGAAACCGTATTTGGAGAGTTAAGAGGTCGTAATCCTATGCCTGGGGGTCCACTGGTCTGAACCAATACAAAGCCAAAAGTTCATGAAGTCAGATACATTCAACCAACAAGGTAGAAAATACTTTCATTTCAACACAGATTGTTGTTATAAAAACATTGTGTTCCATAAATCAAATTAATTTTCCCTATAGCACTACTGACACTCTCTTAAGTCTTGAACTTATAAAGTAAGAAAGCCTCCAAAAATACCATTCACACCAGTGGTGATTTCACTAGTTGTTACATATCTCATAATAATCAAATTGCTAGCATCTCACTGGACAGATGCTAACTAGTCAGAACTAGAGTGAAGGGCGTGCAAATATAGTTGGCTATGGGATCTACCATCAATAACATAAAGAGTAGGGGAAAAATGTAGTACAAAGGATCCGTAAACAAGAAGATAAACAGATAAGAGACCACTCATTTTATATACCTGCGAATGATATGTTGCATGTGAGGATGGGAACATATCTGAACCATGCAAGTGGAGTAGATCCTGATTGTTTACATTAGAAAAGGAGACACCACTGCTACTCACTGATGGGGCATGTTGCTGCTGCTGTGGCCGATGAGATGAAAATGTTCCCCCCAGGTTGAATCCACTAGACCTTCCCATCTGAAAACGGAAATACGATTAGATGCAGCGAGGTGCGATTTTCTGGAGGCAAAAACTAAAATCTTTCACAATGTCGCACTCACAGAGAAGTGCTGAGGCTGCATCATGGAGACACTATTGTCATGAAGTTGTTCTTTCTGGTGCAAATCCATAGCATAATCAGCATTGCCACCTACACAAAATCTAGTAGATGGTCAATAACATGTAGGATTTAATTAACACTTCTGGCTGGTAAACTAGCCCATCATTTTCAGAACAAGTTTATTTTTCAGGGGAAGCTCCTGCATCCCAGATACTTAATATCACTTCACTTGCGAGAAACCAAAAAAAAAAGAAGAACAGTTTTCGAGTCAGCATTCACTTAATCACAAATTATAAGCACAAAAAATGAGGAAATCTGGCCAAAGCTTCATGAAGCATCACCAATTAGTGTGTGGTTCACCTTTAAATCCTGGTAAAGCAGGAAAATCTTCAGTATGGATGCTAAACTCTTGATTTTGTTGGACAATAGGACTAACGCCAAGACCTTGTTTCCTCAGTGAACCTGAAATTTCTTGAGGACATTAATGTGCTGATTGTAAGCTGAAAAGAGTTATCCAAATGATTGCAGACACTTCATTACCCAATTGTCCTTGAGGCCCACCAGCAGAACCGGGACGACTACTCAGCTGAGGGAAATCATTTATATCAAAAGGGGAAGCATCATTGGTGTTGACATCACTTAACATCCCCATAGAGCTTAGGTTATTAACTGTCTGGACATGGTTTTGAGATAGCAGGCCACCACTAGGGTAGGAATTTCCTAGCATCGAAATTACCTGCGGAGAAGCTGAGTCACAGGAATGTTACCATCACAGCAGAGGCATCAACAAGAAAACCCATAGTTACACGAAGATAATAAGAGCTTTAATGTGACCTAACAAAGATCTTGTCGATCAGCAAAAAAAAAACTTTACTGGTGTAGGCCATAGAAGTATAGGTACAGTTGGAAAGAGAAGTCAAAGAAAAGAGGCTAATGTGTAATGTCCATTATATTTAGCTCAAGCAAGCCTATCTGGGGTCAAATGCAAAAATCAATATTCGTGATAAGTTAAATCTTATCTTCCTTCCTTCCACCACTCTTCCCACTGATGCATGTATTGGCCTTACCTGATGATTTCTAACCACTTATCTCCTATAATGCAGCTTCATCAGTTTGTGGTACTTTTTATCTTATTCTACAAAACATCCATCTTAAACCTACAATTCATCCATGCTTATTTTTGTTGTATCTTGATTGGTGAATACCCCTTGCTTTGACAATTGAGTCCAGATAATTGAATTCAACACTTAACATTCTTACGTATCTTCAGCCATCAAGAGTCACTCCTCCCAACTTGTATTACAACCTTAATCCTACACCTCTTTCTACACTTGTCATCAGGATTGACCTTTACTCACGTCAAACAATGTCAATAATTGATAAAATTCATTTAAAATTGAACTGTATTCCTGCAATTGCTCATATTGTAGTCATAGCCTATGTTACATGGACTCGGTATGAGTGTCGAGTCGGATACGTGTCCAAGTGTCGGATTCGTCTAATTTTCAAAACCCAAGACACGGGGACACGTCAAAATATTTCTATCTATTAGTATATTTTAGTTACTCCTTAGGTAAAATGGTGTTTTTTGTGAACGCACATTGGTTTAATTGAATGTTATCTCATCTCAAAACAATAACGAATTAAAAGAAAGACTTTAAGATAGTGTTCTTTGTGGCATATCCTATGAGATGTATCAGACAATATCCCATACCGATGTCCTAGTGTCAAGTGTCCGACTCAGATACTTCATGCATTTTGAAGAGTCCATGTAACACAAATCATAGCTATACCAAAAATGCCCACCGTTACAAGATATCTATTTCTTAAACCACTAGTAAGGATCACATGCTTTGCACGTTATATAGTGATTTGAAAGAAAAATGTTATAATTAATTCGACTATTACAAATAAATTGTAATAAGTAAATCAGTTGTTAACTGCTAATCAATATATAGTCTTATTCTTATATTCGAATCATTAATGTCAACTATCACCACTATTTATCACTATTTATTATACTTATTTCTTTTGTCATAACAAGTTGCCGCTAAAGAGATTTTTGACTGTTTCATATTATATTATGTTGTCCACGGTACACTAATATTGTAATCAGTTTCAAACATCTTCCATAAATAAGTAATTCTCACGAAACACTACAACTTTAACATTGTAGTAATAAAAGTAAAGAAAGTATTATAGAGACAATCAATGCCAAGTGTGTATATTGGAGTTGTCCAATTTCTTATAATACATTCAAAAAGAAGTTATGATAAACATATAAAATTTTGTAAAACAAAGGAGTTAGGAGCTTAAATGTTGCATCTTTAAAATCAAGAATCAAATGAACTCAAAAATCTAGCAAGACACATATAAAAACTTAATTGCTTAGGCAACAAATCTAGTATTCAATTTTAGAGTTCCATCCCTTTTTACAAGCATCACCACTAAAGTTCAAAATATCATAACTTTGAACTTTTAGTATCATTCATGTGATTACCATTTTTTGTAGCGATGATTGTTGGGGGTAAAAGTAGCCTCTTCATTTTATTTTCGTTTGGTAATTATCTAGTCTAGCAGAGTTTTTATGTATCATTTATTTGAAGATTAACATACAAAGAAGTCCTTTTTCCAATTTTTTCTAGCTTAAGTTTCAAATTTTGAGTACAATTTGTCTAAAACTACGGTTAATCTTAATGCTACTTTCTTTTTTCTACTTTTTCAATTAAAAAGTTTATAGTGTACTTTGAAACTCTCTTTTATTTTTACCTAGCATGATCTTGTTCATCTTTGTAGTACATTAAGGCTATTAAGTTAGTTGTACGCGTAATTTAACATATATTTGCCATATTATTTTTAACAATGATTTATATGATAATACGACACCTACTCATATAAAATCAATGTGTGCGCGCGCGCACTTGTCGTTTTGAAATGTATACTACCAAATAAATGTGTAAAGTTGATATGAGATAATGGTAATGAAGAAAATAATTATAATAATGTTTAAAAACCTAAAGTTTTCACCTTCAAGTTCATCAAGAATAATTTCTAACACAGATCATTTATCGGATAATAAGGCTTGTAGCATCAAAATAAAAAGGGAAAAAAATTACGTATTACAAAAGGTTTTTAGAGTTAAGAAAACCATAACCACCCAATATTTTACCAAACACAAAATAACACATATATTCATCTTAAAAGTTGAAAAAAGAAGGCGTAGTTGAACTTGTAGATATTCTCAATTGTATCTATACCGGTAAGTTTAAATTTGCAATCATATGCAAAAGTTAGTAGATATAATAGCCGATCCACCTTAAAAAAATATTGTATATATATAAAGAGCATAATAATACCTAAACTTAGGAGAGGTTCTCTAATAAGCAGTGAAAATTAATGTGTTCATTTTAATGTGTTCATTTTATTGATTTTGATGTGGGTGTCAAGGTAAGGTTTTGATAGGTTTTCTTCAAAACTTGAACGAAGACTTAGAATCATATATATACGATTAGGTTAAGTATAGTCCCGCTTTGGTTGAATTCAATTCTTTTTGTCACTAAAAGATACATTAGTGAATTTATAAACTCTTCAACTACTAAATGCTAAAATTTACCCAGAATGTGTAATTTTGTCTCACTTTTTTAAAATAAAAATATAAACTTAAAAACGTGTTTTTAAGAAAAAAAATGTTTAGCATTTAACCCCTTGGAATCCTTTTTATACGGTTTTAGTTATATTCATTCAATCTTTGTCAGTAAAAGATGCATTAGTGAGCTTTTAACCTCTTTTAGCAGTAGATTATTAAAATTTAGCCAAAAATATTGTAATTGCCTCATCATTTTAAAATTCAAAAATACCCAAAATCTTTATAAATTTAAAATGGGTATTTTTAACAAAAGATTATTTACCAGTTTTCTTTATATTCATAGTCATTTCTCACTAAAAGACACATTAGCGAACTTAAAGGAGTATTTCAAGAAAAAAAAAATTAATCCCTTATGGATTAAACTTGAGAGTTTTCAAACCAAAAAAAAATGTTAATCATTGGAACTCA
Source organism: Escallonia rubra (assembly GCA_033065855.1). Classification (NCBI taxonomy): domain Eukaryota; kingdom Viridiplantae; phylum Streptophyta; class Magnoliopsida; order Escalloniales; family Escalloniaceae; genus Escallonia; species Escallonia rubra. Next base: position 73,272 of record JAVXUO010000945.1, on the reverse strand, counting down.
TATAAATTAGAATCTTTATAAATTCGGTTTCACGGTCCTATCACTTATAATAGTGAAATATACGAAGATAATAGTCATATGAAGAACCTGTTATCATGTAAATATATAGTATTCCGGATTACAGCGGATCATAACAAAATAATAACTGTATGAAGAATATGTTGTCATGCAAATAGGGTATTCTAATAACTCTAATACAAACACAGAATTATTTACTTGCCACAAACTCAAATTATATTTAGGAGCAAAATGTTACGATCTAGCGATTTTGGTGGAATTAAAATTTTCTAAAAGCTCTAGTTTAACAATAGTTTTCTTACACCAATATGTCCGTATTTTAAAATCTAGAATTAAACTTTTGTTTTATGTTAGTTTCAATGTACTAATATTTTTTGCATTCAAATCTATATACATGCATAATAATTCAAGGGATAATACCATTTTACTCCCCTGAACTATCCCCGTTTTGTTATTTTGGTCCCTGAACTTTAAAATTCGTTAAATCAATCCATGTACTTTGTGCCGTCATCAATTTAGTCCCTCCGTTAGCATTTCTGTTAAAACTCGGGGGTATTTTAGTCAAATAATGAAAAAATATGGGATAATACCATTTTAGTCCCCTGAACTATCCCCGCTTTTTTATTTTGGTCCATGTACTTTAAAATTCGTTAAATCAGTCCCTGTACTTTGCATCGTCATTAATTTAGTCCCTCCGTTAGCATTTCTATTAAAACTCGGGGGTATTTTAGTCAAATAATGAAAAAATATTTCATATTTCTTCCCTTTCTGCCTTCCCCCAACCCACCCCCCCCTCCCGGCCGCCTTTCCACCATTGCTACCACCACCATAAATCAACCATCACCACCAGCCGTTCGATCACCACCATTCTCAGCCACAAGAAGACCTGTTCATCATACCTGCCATTAACCCCCCACTCTCCCCCATTCTTCTTCCCCCACATCTGCTGCGACCACCGTAAATCAACCATCACCGCTTCCGCCTTTTCTCTAGCAATTGGTGGAATGCATAAGCCCTCCATAGAGATGGGTGACCTTCCTGGGTTTCCTTTGCAGATTCTTGTCATTTTTCGTTGCAGATCTGAGAATGGAAGGAATTGGGTGGGCTTCCTAGTTTCCTTTGCTGTAATTGGGGTGTTGGTGTTGGGAGGGAGGAGGAAGGGTATGTTAAATCAGGTAAGGGATGTTCCATGTGGTGAGTCATATGTAATTGTAATGGAAGATGATTGATGGGTTTAGTTTTAAAGGGATGAAATTTGGAGTTCATGATTTTGGTGGTGGCTGCTAGGATGGAGAAGAGAGGGAGGAAAGGAAGACGGGGAAGGGAGAAGAGAGAGAAAGGTAAGGGGGAGAGGTTGAGGACTATAAGGCTAGGGCTTGACTGAAATATCCCTAAATTTATAACAGAAATGCTAACGGAGGGACTAAATTAATGACGATGCAAAGTACAGGGACTGATTTAACAAATTTTAAAGTACAGGGACCAAAATAAAAAAGCGGGAATAGTTTAGAGGACTAAAATGGTATTATCCCATATTTTTTCATTATTTGACTAAAATACCCCCAAGTTTTAACAGAAATGCTAACAGAGGGACTAAATTGATGACGGCACAAAGTACAGGGACTGATTTAACGAATTTTAAAGTTCAGGGACCAAAATAACAAAACGGGGATAGTTCAGGGGAGTAAAATGGTATTATCCCATAATTCAAATGTGTAGCACACGCATCAACATACAAATATGAAATACAAATATAAAAAAAAAATTGAAGTTCTAACAAAATATTTAATGTAGTTTAGCTATATTACATTTCTTCTAAAAGGCTACAAAAAAACTCTATTATCCACAAATAGTTTTCTTTAATTGAATTTGATGGTGAATATGTAGTAGCTCTAAGGTACTTTAGTTTTAACGTAAATAGAGGTGGTAGGTGGGTAGGACACCTCTCCTAGGTGGAGGTATGGTGTCCTAAACGGACGGACACCCCGACACCCTCTGGACACCGCCCGACACGTGTCAGACACGGCTCATTGGTGTCGGAATTTTTTTATTTTTTTTTTAATTTCCAACACCGTGTCGGACACTTCATCGACGAGTGTCGGACACGGCGTGGAGCAGTGTCGGATGGTTTTAGGGCCAATTTTAGATGTTTTGAACTCTTACCGCCTTCTTCTCTCTCACCTCACGGTCGTCTTCTTCTCTCTCACCTCACGGCTGCCGTCTCCTGACCACATCAAGGCTGTCTCCGGTGTCGTTGGTGTTGTCGGAGCTCAGTCGACGAAGATCCGAAACCGAAGCCAACAGATCTGACGGCTACAGTCGCCGAATGAAGAGAAGCAGCTGCTGCCGCTATCGCCGTCTCCGTCGCCAGAGGTCTCATCGTCGTCGCCGAAGGTCCGCCGCCACCGTCGCTGGCCCACAGGTCTCATCTCGTCTCCTTTCCCTCGCTTCCTCTCGTTTCTTTCCTATTCTTTTTTCTTTGCCTTCTCGTGGTTTCTTTCGTGTTCTTTTTCTTTGTCCTCTTGTTTCTTTCTTTTCTTTTTTTTTTCTTTTCTCTCTTTGTCGTTGCATTTCCAAACTAAATAAATATTGACCAAATAAATTATGACTTCTAATTGAATTCCTTGTTTTGTTTTGATAGTTTTTCATTATTATTTGTTATTTTAGATTGTGAAATGTATTTGATATTTATTAATATATATATATATAATAAAAAATATATATTAAAAAATAGTGGTGTCCTGCAGTGTCCAAAATCTGATTTTTTTTAAAATTGCGGTGTCCAGTGTCCGACACCGTGTCTGTGTCTGTGCTACCTAGGTAGGAAATTATTCCGTAGTCAGAAAGCATGCAGGAGTTCAAGAGTGATTTTATAAGATTTTCTTAGGAACTTTTTTCTTTTTTAAAAGTAAAGGTCAAAACAATCTTTAACTCTAACAAAAGCATATATTCTAATAAGGGTATTTTAGGAGAAGAGACTTGATATCCTAAAAAAAGTCAAAAACATTTTAACAACACTCTAACTCAAAATATGTATTTAATGACAAAAAATTATTTTTAAGTTAAAAACACCTATAATCACCACTATTGTTTATGAAGACTTCAATTTAAAACGGAATCTTAAGGAAAAACGAAAAAAGATTAGCCATTTAACCCCAATCAGGATTTCATATGCATTTAAAAATCTTAAAAAACTCCAATTTTACGATATTTTCCTTACATCAATTCAAAATCTAGAATTAAACTTCAGGTTTACAATAGTTTCAATGTATTAATATGTTTGTATTGAAATCTGTATACATGCACAACAATTCCAATCTGTAGTATACGCATCAACATACAAATATGAAATACAAAATTAAAAAACATTTGAGTTTCTTACAAAATATTTAATTTAGTTCAGGTATATTATATTTCTCCTAATAGACTAAAGAAATCTTTGTTCTCTACAAAAAAAAAAATTATTGAAAAATGTAATAGCTCTAAGATAGTTTAGTTTTAACGTGAAAGGAGGAGATAGATTTTGATTGAATTTTTTTTAATAATCTGAGAGCATGGCCGAGTTCAATGGTGATTTTATAGGATTTTCATAGGGGCTCTTTTACTCTTTTTCTTAATAAAAGTCAGAACAACCATTAAATTCATATATTCTAATAATGGCATTTTATGGAAAGAGACTTGATATCCTAAGAGAAGTCAAAAACACTCTCTAACACTATAATTCAAAATGAGTATTTAATGAAAAAAATAAGTATTAAGTGAAAAACACTCCTAATCAGCACTAATCTTTTATGAAGATTTCAATTTAGAAAAAGCATCTTAAGAAAAAAATAATAATTAGCCATTTAACCTAGTCAATATTACATATGCATTTAGAAAATCTTAAAAATCTCCAATTTTACGATAGCTTCCTTACACCAATATGTACATATTCAACATCTAGAATTAAACTTCAGGTTTATGATAGTTTTCGTGCACTATATGCTTTTGAAATCTACATACTTCAAAAATAATTCAAATCTGCAGAATACGTATCAATATACATTATGAAATGTAAATTTTTGAAAAAGATTAAATTTTAGATAAAATATTCAATTTAGTATAGGTATATTACATTTATCCTAAAAGACTATGGAAACTTTTATTCTCTACAACTTATTATTATTATTATTATTATTAAAATTGATGAAAAGATGTAATAGCTCTAAGCTCTGAAGCACGGACACTTCAAAAGGGGAGGAGTATCGGGGTCAGGTGCGCACCAGACACGGGTGCGCCTCGGGTGCGTGTCGGGTGCGCACCCAGAATTTTCCATTAATTTTTTTATTTTCCGAAATTCGGGTGCGGCTCGGGTGCGTATCCGACACTTCGGGGGCTGAAACATAATTTGTAGAAGATATTTCGGGGGTTGAAACATAAAACTTAATTTTTGTGGGGGGTGAAAACATAAAATAACTTAACTAACCAAATTAGGGCACACGACTCATAGATTAGCAGCCGCGACTTCCCTCGACACCGGCGATCTCCCTCGACGTCGGCAACCTCCCTCGACACCGGCGACGTCCCGCGACACCCATCGAACAGCCGCGACCACCCACAACCTCACCGAACAGCCGCGACCACCCACGACCTCACCGAACAGCCGCGACCACCGAAAACCATTCCGGCGACCACCGAGAACCATCGGGGGACCTCCGGCGACCACCCTACTCACCTCCGGCAGCATTGCTTCGAAGGTATGTCTCTGACTTCCTTCTGTCTTCGTTTCCCGTCAAATTTTTTTTTTGGTTTCTTGCTGAGTCTCGAAGGAATGTGGATTGTTTGGTGGTTTTAAGTATTTATAGTTTCACTTCTCACATGTTTTTGGATTTTGGTGTGACTTTTTTTTTTATTGTGACAATGTGTTCTTTTTTTGTGCTAAAGGTTTACGGATGATGGTGATGGAGAGATAGACGAAGATGAAAATGTTGTGGCCACGGAACCCTAAGATACTTGATGGAGTACTTTGTTTGTTTGATAGTTTGAACTTTAATGCTATGTTACTACTTTTGTTATGAATATGATGTATTTGGTGGTGGTTATTATGTATTTGATGGTATTGAGCTACCGTTGAATGGTTAAATTAAATTGCATCATGTCTTTTTATGCACTTTATTAAGATACAACTTGTTTGGAAATTAAATGCTAGGTGTACATAGTAAAAAAATAAATAAATATATATATCATATATATATAAAATATATATATAATAATGTATCCTAAAATTTTCAAAAATGCCGTATTATACCCGTGTTATAATAGGCTCTAAGGTACTTTAGTTTTAATATGGATGGAGGTGGTAGGTTTTCATATGAATTTTTTCAGTAATCATGGAGCATGCAAGAGTTCAAGGGTGATTTTACAGATTTTAATATGTTTTTTTTTCTTTTTCTTTTCATAAAAGTCAAAACGACCCTTAGCTTTAACAAAAAACGTATATTCCAATAAGGGTATTTTAAGAAAAAATACTTGATTTTCTAGAGAAGTTAAAGATACCCTTATTTTTTAATAGCACACCTATTTAAAAAGGTTTAATGAAAAAAAGAAGAAGTTTTAAGTTAAAAGTCAAAACAACCCTTAACTCTAACAAAAGCATATATTTTATAAGGGTATTTTAAGAAAGAAACTGGATATCCTATGAGAAGTCAAAAACACCCTCATTTTTTAATAACTCTCTAATTCAAAAAGGGATGTTTTAAGTCAAAAACACCCCTGATCACCCCTAAACTTGTGAAAAGACTTCAACTTAAAAAGGGTATCTTAAGGAAAGAAAAGATTAACCATTTAAGCCCATACGTGCTTTTATATATATGTATAGATATAGATATAGATATAGATTAGACACTCACCAAGTTATCTAACCAGGGACTACTCTAGGCAACCATATCCAGGTCATTCAACTAACGTTACACCATAGCACCAAACTGCTAAGTAAAAAGGTTCCACCATGGACGCCCAGGGATAAATCCAACTTAATCTTCTCCATAAAACTTCATTCCATACCTTTCAAAATTTCACAAAATACTGCAGTGGACTTTGGATATGCTCTTTATATTCAGATACCTATACAACAATTCATTAGCTAGAGTACTCTTCATATTTTGTTAGCGACCTTTATCATCTCTTGCCACTTTGATACCTACCAACTCTCTATACTTTGTGTTACAAAAACTTGCCAACCCCACAAGTTTCAGGTAAATCTCAACTTTTCTAGATGACTTGACCGCCAAAAGTTCCAGGTCAAAGGGCTATAGATCAACATAATACTTATCAAAAGAGGGAATCCTTAAACATTATTAGGCAAGAAAGTAGGATATCGTATACACTAACTATGAGATAATGTATAGAATAGAATGAAAAAGTAAAAGATCAGAGAAAACGAATTGGGTATTAAGGAAAACAAAATGCACTAGCATGGCAAAAGGCAATCATAGCTATTCAAAGTCAGGGACAAGTACGATATACAAAGTATACACTTGCAGCCAATGGGTGGATCAAGTCATGTCGAAAAGATAATTTCAACAACCTCAGAAAGACTATATCAGTCTGATTGCAAATCATAACACGGCATATATCCTGCGCACACTGGCAGCTATAAATGTATTTACACTAGTTCAACCTTCTCTTACAAAACTCTCAATCGTTTCAAAGAGGTTAAAAAAATGGTTTCAAAAATATTTATAAGCTTTCTGTTCCCGTAAACCAACCAAATTTCTCCAACCCTTGGAAATATTAAAGGATATTCATTTTAAACGAACACAGTTTACTAGAAAAGGGTATAGCGGGAAAAGTTGGACGCCCTCCCTTTTGCATGTCTGTCAATGGGTGTCTATACATAATTATATATGTTATAACCTTGGCATACATTCTTCATTCACAGTCATCTATTCTGTATTCACCTTTAGTGCGACGAATAAACTTTGCATATACTCCCTCCGTCCCAAAACAAGTGATCACATCTCCTCCTTAAAATGTCCCATAAATAAGTGATCACTTTCCAGATTCCACACTCTCCAACTTTTACCCTGATTTGATTATTCGAGTATTCCTGCATAACTAACATCTAAATCTCTCTTACTCCCTCCTCCACCCCCCCCCCCCCCCGCGCTCCCTCCCCTCCCTCCCTTTTGCCAGCAACTATTTCTCCACTCTACAGAGAAACTAAGAAGATCTGAGGTGCAGCTATGATGACCTCCGGCATAAAGGTTATGCTGATTGGTAGGAATTCTGTTCACCAGCTCATGCCAATGGACAAGTAGCAATCTATTATGGGTTTATTGCCTTCCTTCCACCGTATGTCTCTAAGATAATCCTATATTTGGTCCTTCAAAATCGGCTACAAAATCCAAAAGTGGGCACAAATTTGAACCACCGCGATGAGTATTTCATTGAGAGGTGGTTGCTGCTTGCGGAGAAGAAATTTTGTCCATTTTCTGGCGACATGGAGGTTTTTGCAGCAGTGGTTACAGACTTGGATGCTGTTTAGGATTTAACATCAGCAATTTTTTATGGTTACAGACTTACAGCTGCCTTCTGATTAAAGTGACTATGCCTTCTAGTATGTCGTCTAGCTTATTAGGCGAGCTGGTCAACCACCCAGACATGCTAGGCCTAGGAGGTGAGAAGTACAACTAGCTGGGTGGTGACGCTGCTCTAGTGGTGTTCAGCCACATCTCGGGTCAGTTTGCTTATTACAGTCGAAAGGCACTAATGGGTCTCTTGGAGGGGAGAGACGTAACATTTTTGTGTACCGTGTTCACCTAAGTTTTGGGTTTTCATAGGTTAAGAACCATGACAGTGGAAAGCCACTTCATTTCATCTTTAGTAGGATGGTTACAAGTGTGCTGTTAATTTGTGAATTGTCACGTTTCTTAAAAGTGGTAGAATGGGTAAAGCAACACATTAAAACCAACTTCGTGCAAAGTCAAAGCTGTCACTTAATATGGTACGAGACTAATGGTTTGATCATGTTATGTTATTCTCAGTGTAGTATAGCACCTGCGTTCAGTTCATCAAATTTTACAGGGTTTGATATCTAGTGTTCAATTCAACAAAATATTAGTCTTTATCATGTTTTCTGTGATCAATAGAAACAGGACAGCTCGTGGGAGATAAGGAGGGGAAAGATGGGAGGGCAGGGTAAGTTGCAATTGAACAAGGAGGGGTGCGTAGGGGTCAGAATCCGGCCAGGCTTATTAACTTTTATTCTTCCAGTGACAGCATTAATGTATCAGAGTAGAAGAGTGAAGCTGTCATTTGTTCAAGATAATATACCTTGTTGAAGAACACCACTCATCATTCGATTTGGTCCCTGCACACTCAAATTCCCAGAACCACTATTACCAGATAGATTCAGCCGTGAAGTAAGACCAGGGACGGACAATCCTCCACCAGAGCTCATGCTTCTGCCAATGTTGCCCCCACCAACCATGTTTCCAACTGAGCTCGTTATTCGAGGACCTGCATTTCCCAAAATAGGAGATACTCCCAAACCTGGAACAGCACTCCTGTTACCAATAGCTGCAGAGGTTGGAAGAATCCCGGGAACAGAGCCACCAACTCCATTTGTGCTACCACTGTATCCAGGGTTTCCACCAACACTTATTCCGCCCCTATTTGTTATCCCTGAATGACCATGTGAGCTGCTATGAGATATCTGCAAATGAACACCAATTTGCAACACAGAAACGATTCAGAAATAGAACATAAATGTTAAAAGCATAGAAGTAACGTATGCATATATTGAAAAGAATTCCCGATGCAGTCATTCCCCTGTTTTTATTTATAGTTTGACTAGCTTTCTAATGTTGCCAACATTGTAAGGAGGAAAAAAAAAATGGCCTATAAATGTACATTTATACTACCTGGGAAAGAGCAACAGGGAGATTGTTTGATGCAAATCGTCCACTCCCACTGGAAAGGTTTCCACTAGGTTGCTGAACCCCACTTGAAGGGATGTTACTTATTGTTGAATTTCTTGACCCCAGTGTGCCTGGTATGTTCGGAACATTAAAGCTTCCATGGATGTTGTGTAGCCCCTGAATCGTTCCTATTAAAAGAAAGATTCCTCAGTGTAAGGTTTGAAAAATCACATAGTGGGAATATCCAAAACAAACACCAACCTGTGTGTTGAAAAACAGGAGAACCAGAACCAGATTGAGCAGAGAAGGATGTAACAAATGATCGCCCAGTATTGTCCGGAAGATTTGAAGCTGATCCGTTCAGAGATGACTGCAGCCACAAGTATGAAAGTTATAGAAAATCAAACTAACAGAAAAGACCTATAAATAACATACAACATATATACATGTATACCCAAGTAGCTGCACCTGTACCTATCTCTAACAGAAAAGAAAGTGATTATTCAAATGTTCAAATGGTCTCCAACGTGACATCACGGGGAAAATCTTTCTAAGGTATGCGGATGATATGGTGCCGCAATCACCTTTCATCAAATGTTTGCTTTGCATGGCAGGAGATGCTAGAATAGTTCTGTAGGGCATACAACGCAACAAACACTCAAGTTTTTATAAGATCTTGAGATTTCTTAATATTTCCTTGCCAATCAAAGGTGGCACTCAATTTAGCACTCTTCTCAACCGATCCATGTAGAGGTTACCGATCCCTATGAACTGTTTCGTTCAAAAGGCTTTTGGCTGCACATGTTGGTTATGTACCCTTTACTACTTGAAATTCAGGGTTGGAGTCTTTAAGGAACAATTCTTGCTTTTACAAGCAAATACTTCTTTCCTTCCTAATATTTAAAAACCTAAAAGAGACACAATAATGAAAAAGAGGACGAGAATGCAAGATATATTTGTCACAATTCTCGCAGTCAATACCGTATGAAAATAAATGCAAAGAAGAGAAAATACATTAAGTAACCCGGACATTGCAGTATATCAATAGGTCATGCAGAAAACTTTTCCTTGCCAAAGAGTAGCTTTTCTTCTTCAGAATCGTTTGAATACAAAATGATGATTTCTGAAGCTTTTTCCTGTGAGTAACTAGCCTGTATCTGGAAAGGAGAACACGATCTGAGCATCCAGTCAAAAACATAAGAAATGATGCAACCATCGGGCACACAATGCAGAACAAAGAAGGCATGAAGCACACGAGTATAAAACCAAGTGCCACACACCCACTTAGACCAACACTGAACACCATTTTCATTAGTGCGATGCTTAGATGCCATATTAATGCTAGGTTACGTCCGAGTCGGATACGTGTCCAAGTGTCGGATTCATCTGATTTTCAAAACCCAAGACACGAGAACACGGCAAAGTATTACTATGTATTACTAAGTTTTAAAAACTCCTTAGGTAACATAGCGTTTAATGTGACGCACGTTGTTTCATTTGAAGTCTTATCACATCTGAAAACAATAACGAATTAAAAGAAACACTTTAAGATATTGTTCTTAGAGGAGGCATATCGTATGAAATATTTCAGACACGTCCCATATCCATGTCCAAGTGCCCGACACGGGTACTTCACGCATTTTGAAGAATCCACGTAACATAGTATTCATGTTGTATGTTTCAAATCGCAAAGCTCACCAAAACACCACAACGATTCAGTATGATCCAGGATATAGTACCCAATCATTGGCTTGTCTTCTTCACGTGTGCTTGCGGAAGCACTCCAAAAAACCAACGCTGCATTGTACTTGGAATCCGTAGTTGCAAACAACAAGAATGCAATTCTATATAAGGATCCACCCAAGGTTGATTTCCTTATCTTATATCAAACTGATACGAATCAACTTGAAATTTCTAGACCCTACACCAAGATGGTGACCTTAGGCACATGTTAAAGTGACCTTAATTGGCAGAGCGAGGAAACTTAAGATGGTGCGAGTTCAGGCCCTCCTTCTTTTGGTTACTACTAAGAGCTTTTCTCTTGGGCATTCCAAACTGTCATTATTTATGGTTCCAGAATTATGTACTCTAAACCCTTTAGTTCTAACCACATCAAATGAAGAAATAAACAATTTGCCTTCCAAACAACGCATCATGGTTTAAGTGAAATGCATTTTATGTGCTTTAACCAGGAATCTGAACTTTAAAACATTATTATCTAGTTATATTTTAGTAACACAGTAAACAAAAAAAAATTGATAAAACAAATTTGCCAGCAGCACAATACATGTATAATGGCATCCACTATTAAAACACTTCCAAACCAACTACAATGGCGATATATGCAGTACTTTTCCTATATCCACAATATATTCAGTATTTGCATGAATGCAAAATAGCACAAATGATCGCTGTCACTTTTACTTTTGATTTCCCCTTTGTAAACATAGTCCCAAACTTTTAGTTGCACTCCTTTTGCCACTAAAGGATCTTTCAATATCTAATGCACCGTTAGTGACAAAAGAGGAACAAAAGCATGTTTGGGTGGCTTCATGTTCTTATATTTGACAGACATCTATTATTATCACTTAGCTCACGTTAATACAGCATTCCTGTTATTAACTTTGAGACCTGCATTCTAGCATAGGAGACAGTGCTTCTAACTTCATTTCTTAAGACCTAAATTTGGCTTCATGAACTATATGACATGATTTAAAATCTTTCCGTTTCAGTAGTTTGACACAGAATTGAGAATTCTTTAATGAAGGTAGTGAGTTTTACGTTCTCCTTTCTATTGCTTACGCTTGCCTGTGTTCTCGCGATTGTAGTTTTTCCTGTTTCAAAAAGGCCGTTGTACACATCATTTGTACTTGGCTTAACACGTTTTTCTTCTTAAACTCAAAATCTTACTAAAGAAAAACTCACATTACATGCTATGGGCATATAAACACTATCTGCCTGACTAATAACAGCTACACCGGCTCCACATACAAACTATCAAACACAATTCTTCACAGAACGTTTTACACAGTAAGCATTTTGAGAAAGCAGAGATGAAATTTTATGGACGCAATTGAACGTACTAACTCGATCGACATACCGAAACGCCGTGGTCGGAGGTTTAGTGGCGCTGCGGTGGCAAACTAGGTCTGTCGGCGAGTGGCGGCGGCAGGAGGCGATTGTGGCGGAATTAGGTTATGTAAAGAGAAGATATGTAGTCGTGGTGGTGGTGCTCGACGGTTGTGGCAAAGGAGGGTCGAGAGACGCGAGGGTAGGGCTGAAAAAAGAGGTAGGCCCGTTTGGCAAAGGTTATGGGGAGTTGCTACTCGGGACTCCTCTTTTTGCTAACGGCAGTCAAGGTAGAATCAAATATGACAGTACCTGGTGTCGATGTAGGTTACGTAAACTGCCACTAGCAAAAAAGAGCGTTAATAAGGAGAGTTCATGTTGGATTATTTGATAACGGAACCCTTAAAATTATTTTAACTTAATTTATATCTATACTACTTATAAAAGTGTGAAAAAAGTGTATATCATTTTTTTGAACTAAAATACCTTTCATATATTTTTGAATCACTCAATTGTCATTTCAAGTACAATTAACATGCCTAAAATCTAGATTCTTTTAACAAGTCCATCTTTTTCACTTTAATAAAAATTACGATAAATAGATAGATGTCTCTTCTACTTCTCATGATACTTTCATTTAATATATAGATTTATTTTAATGTCCTTTACAACTTGATGCCTGGTATAGATTTATTTTAATGCCATTTACAACTTGATATTTGGTGTAGAATAGGATGTGAAACTCATGACTATAGCATCTTATATACGGAGTACTAATTTCAACAATTTCTTTTTTTTTTAAATGACCATTAGTTGATAATGGTTTCTACTTACTATAGATGAATTTCACTCTCATTTTCTCTTAACAGATAATTAGCTATGTCTTTCATGTTGGTAATGAAAATCTGGTAATACACTTCAATGGAAAAGAAAAGGCAAAAAATTGAACATGCTTAAACTTTTCTGCTCTTTTGCGTTTTGATGTAAGACCTAATGTTGTGTGTGTGCGGTGTGCATGTGTGTGTATAGTAAATATGTGTAATTTCAACGCCTTTCAAATGTTACCACCTCGGTAATTATTGGCTTATCTCAAACCGCTGTCACATTCCATTTTCATGTAAATGACTTTACACCTTCATACATCTCCCATAATTTAATTATTGTAACTTTTATGTCTCCACTATGTCAAGTGGCAAGATGATTCTATATTCAAAGTTTGTTCAGAGGTAACTTAATTCTATATTATTAAGCTCAGTTGCTTAATATAATGAAGGCTAATATCCTTTTTAAGTATGTAAGTTCGAAACAAGTGTTGATTTAAGAGTTTATTCAGCTTCCAATTCTATAGAGGTAAGCTCCCTGTGCTCTTATAATATTTACCAACTTTGACTTTTTTAGGACGAGGCATGATAATGATAAGGTATGTTTTAAGTGTCAGCTTTTACCATACATATCACATTATTATCAGCAAGATTCTTTTTTTTTTTTTTTTTTTTTCCTGGAAAAAAATATTCTACAGATAAAATGGTGGGAGTCAAGCCTTTACTTTTCAGGATGGAGCATTTTATTCGATGTTAAATGACTAATAGGCATCATGATTGACAAAGATTGTGTCTAAGTCGTTAATAACTTTGAAAACATCTCATGTATTAGATCTGGAGAGCTATCGAATATGGAGCGACACACCCAACCCTCCAAAACAAATTTATAAATATATTATTACAAAATTGTGAATATGTGAACGTTATTTGACTACGTGTACGGTTTGAATCTTCTATTTTTTTATACGATAAAGTCACTTTCTTGCTTCTTTAAGTTATACCTTGGAGGCTTAATCAAAGAGAAAAGTGAAGGAAAATCATTACTAAGAGTTAAAATATAGATTAGATAATAGAAAATTCTTTATGAATCACAAAAACCAAAAAAGCCTATTCACACAAAAATAGCATGGCCGAAAATAACCTACAAAGTTATGATTTCAATCATTTGTTGTTGAGAAATTACCACACAATAAATTTTTATTTAAAAACGTTGAAGTTACATGTCAATGACTCATTTATAATGAAATAAGAACTGCAGCGTGCTTGAAGTCCTAGCCGGAAACTTCTTTTTGTTTATAAAACTGAACATGTTTTCTGGAATTTGTATGACATCGTTATGATTTCTAGCGGTTTTTTAAAAGCAAAGCACATTATTGTTTCACAAATATGATACATTAACCATCCTTCATACTATCTTTTGATTATATTCTTACTCCAAAGTCCCATCACGCATCCATTTGATTTTTTTTATACCATCTTCTTCTAATTTAATGAGGATAACTGTCAATATTCAAATCATAGGCTGCTTGAAAATTATCGAGATAAAACACACTCAAATGTGGAGAACCATACTTGTATAAATGATACGAGTTGCAGTCAGTCCATGTTAGTAAAGTACTTATTTAAGTACACCCACAAGACACACGGAAAAATAAACCAAAGTTCTTGAAGTAAATTTAGTGAAGAAAATTTTGGCATGTTACAACCTAAGTAGAAAAGTTAACGAGACTAAATAGTATATAAACATTCACATTGACTAAAAATGGACATCACGAGGGCCAAAAGTGTATACCATTTAGCCTAAGTTAGCATTCGAGAAATACAACCATCACAATCTTTAATAGATAAAACACTTTTGGTATTAACTAGAGGTCCAACACTCTAGCTACATTGATACAACACGAATCTATATCTCTATCTCTAATATAAGTGCAATATTTTCCGATTGACCAGTAGAACATGGGAGGGGTTATTAAAATAGTTTGGCCACTAGGTTTATCTAGAGAGACTGTAACCCTTGATCTAAGCAGGTTATTGTTTTGTGACTTGATAAATTTTGACATTAAGTTCTTTTCCGATCTTACATGTTATATATGTGGTTAAAAAATGTGATTGACATGCTTGTTCCATGTTTATGAATGCTTCTATAAGCAAAATCTTTTGACTTGCGCCCATATTCTCATATGCCAGTTGCTTAGCAATTAATACGTTGAATTGTTATGTACTTTCTCTTAATTGTTTACTTGATTTTTGTTGTGATGCATATTGATTTTTCTAACTATGAACCCTTTAAACATTGATGTTCACGTGCATCGCACGTTTACTCAACTAGTTACATATAAAAGTGTGGATCCTTGAAAATTATTTTTTAGACCACAATACCCTTGTTACATTTAAAAATCACTTATTTACCATTCAAACATTATTAACATGCTTTGAATCTAAATTATTCTAACAATTCTATTTATTTCACTACTAATAAATATTACAATTAATGCGTAGATGTCTCCCTCATTTTTCATAAAATTTAACAATAATATAAAGTATATATGTTAATTGTCATCCACAACTTACATTTAAAATGTGGATCCTTGAAAATCGTTTTTTGGACCATACTACCCTTGTTACATTTAAAAATCACTTCTTTACCATTCAAACATTATTAATATGCTTTGAATCTAAAGTATTCTAACAATTCTATTTATTTCACTACTAATAAATATTACAATTAATGCGTAGATGTCTCTCTCATTTTTCATAAAATTTAACAATAATATAACGTATATATGTTAATTGTCATCCACAACAACTTGATGTTTTATATAAATTAGGATATACAATACCTTGATAATAACATCTTATGACATAAGTAGAATAATTAACTTTTTTCAAATGACCATTAGATTATAACAATCTTCTTTAAAGATAGATGAATTTTACTCTTATGTTGTCTTACGATTGGTTCAAACTTTTAATTAGGCATTGAAATTTGCTAATATGATTCAACAAACCAAAAAGATTAAAACTAGACATGATACATCATTTCCCTCTGCTTTCCTATTGTTGGCTTTTTTTTTTTTTTTAATTTCCCAAAGGGAAATACTAGAACTGCAAATATGGGTAACCGCAGGGGGAGGAATCGAACACGGGACCTCGAGGTCACTCCTCGAGGCCCCTTGCCAACTCAACCAACCCCCTTGGTTCTATTGTTGGCTTTAAGACTGGATTATTTGTGTCCAATTAATATGTGTCTCTATGTTTTATTTGTATAGGTTTGACTATGTAAATGTTAGTTATTCTTCAACACAAACTTCAAAATATTGATCAACTTAACTCACATTTTCTTACTTTGATTGTTACGGAGTACTCTCACCATTTTCCTATTTAGTAATAGATGTGGCTATGATTGAAAATTATATGTTGTGGAATATTATGCCCTAATAAGATCTAGAAATTACTCCTTTCACATTATTTACTAATTAACTGTCGACACAACCTTCTAACTAGGATGACTCTAACTCTTTCGCTTCTCTAAAATTTGAATCTTAAAAATAAAGGTTAATGAAGATGTCTATCATTTTCTTTATATAGGTATCCCAAAGTATGTTGATGAATACTTCACAATTACAATATAACTCATTATGCTTTTGATTGGACTAAGTTATTATGATTTTACATCTTCTTCATCGTTATGTATACTACCATTATCTATTTAGATAATTTCTAACTAGATACTATATGAATGGACTGTTGTACATGTTTGCAATCGGAAATTTAACTTTAGAATGGAACAAAAATTTTCTATACCACTTTTAATGTTGCCAAAAAGAAAAGAGAACAAATTAAATTGGATTCAGCAATACAAGAATTTGGTTTTTTCTATTTACTTGTTTTATCTTTTAATGTTGCATCTTCTTGGAACGACATATTGCATTTAGAGGGTGTTTGAGATTGATTCTAGATTGGTCAAACCTGATTAAATCTAGATTAAATCAGTTTTGAAGTGTTTGGCAAAAAAAAAGTAAACTGATTAAATCTGTTCCAATGTGTTCAAAACTGATTAAATCCATAATCCTCATTTTCTTGGATTAAGATTTAATCAGTTTTGGAGAATAAGATTTGACCAAGAAATTTACCAAATTATCCTTACATATAAACATCATTAAATGCTCAATTTCAGTTTGAATACATTGTATGGTAATTTTGCTACACTAAACCTACTTGAATATCTTTTTATCCAAATACCTTCAATAACTTTTAATCTGTTATGTCTAAAATGGATTAAAGCTGATTTTAGAAACTGATTTTGATTTAATCAAAATCTACTTTTAAGAATTAATCTCAAATGGCCTCTTACTACTTTATCAGCAAGGGACTAAATGATTCGTCACTTAACAATAAAAAGTAAAAAGAGCAGTTAATAAATACCACTAAAGGACTCTAGGCGACAAGAGATTATAATAATAGGATTGGAAGCATGGTTGTTGTTTAGTCTGTAATGCATAATCCTTTTTCTTTTAACAAAGAAATCCTAATAACAATATTAATTATAGAAAGTGATCGTGTATTTGCAAATAGATATGCATTTGTTATGTTTTTGGGTTAGAAGTTACTAAACTTTTATTGCAGCTTTTTCCTAAAAAGTAAATGTGTTATATACTAATCTTATAGTAACATTTTTTCCTCAAATTAAATATAAAAAATATTTAATGAATTAAGGTGACAAAGGATGATTGTGATGCATTCACTACAACTATGTGTTCATGAGGTTGGACTATAGTAGATATAAATAGTAAAAAATGATTGAAAGCTAAAGTAAAAAAATCACGGCTATATGGATGCTGATATAAAAAAAATATTAATTTATCGATCGTTAAACTTTATACTTTTAAGTTTAGAATACATGCATCGGTTTAAAATTATAGTACAGTACAAAGACCTTCGGCCATAAAAAGATCAGGCAATTTAACTACTCTTTTTTTTCTGAAGTAATTTTTTTACTTCAAAAGAATAATGGGTAAGACCATGATAGGATATAGACTATCATTAACATCAAATCGACTTACATATTTTTTCGTTTTATAAAAGTTGTGTGAGATAAAGGTAGCTAAAAGATAACATTATTTCGATGGATTCATAATATTTTTGGAGCAACTTATGCATATGAATCTCAATTTCAACTTACAATTTTGAATTCAATTGAATTAACATGTATATATGAACCATAGAAAATTGATTGCCATATTCTAGAAAATATATGGGGTTATGACTTTATTATAATATAATTTTATTTTGCCACGTCTTAATGTCACGTGCATCACGTGTGCATCCTACTAGTTTCTTTAAATGGTTTAAAGGTCCAAAGTGTCATTTAAATTGTTTTTCAATTACAACCTGAATATGCCTTTGTGAAGTTTGTAATTCACTGGTTTGTTTTTTACGGAGTAATTTAGATCAGTGGTATTCCTTTGGATTATACTACTAATTTTGATCTCGTGCGTTACACACGGGAGTAACAACTATCAAAGTATTGATTCAGAAATCTCGTACTTGTATGTCTAATAACAATAACAAAATTAATAGTGACAAAAGAAGTAATTAAAAAATATTTTTACCTTTGGGATGATTACAACAATGTCCCTAAGGTTAAGGTGAAATTATAGTCAGGGACACTAAGTTTCAAAATGTGACATATCGTAACCAAAAACTTTAAAACTTTATCAACCGTTTAATTCTATCCGTCCCAGATCCGTTAAAAATCATACACTTATGCTGATGTCATTGATAGGTACTTCTAAAATGCTAATACTAGCCTTGATATACAGAATGTAATTTAAAACCCTAATTCTATATTAGGGTTTCAAAACCCGAATTTCCAAATTATGGCTTCAAAAACCCTAATTTCCAAATTAGGGTTAAAACTCTAATTTTAACTCTTCTCCCTTCAAGTCATCCCCTACCCAGCCACCGCCACCTCCCTCTCCCCACTCCGCTGATGCCCTCCCTCTCTCTACCCCGTTGCCGCCCATTCTCTTCCCCCTAACCACGCTGCCGCCCCCTCAGTTCCCCTACCCCGCTGCCCGCCCCCTTTCCCTTCCTGCCGACGCCACCATCAATCCACGCCATTATAGCCCACGGCTCCACAACAAGCCACATATGTGGCCACCACCCCATCTTAAAGTCAAATCCCAGACCTACCATCGCCCTTTCCCTCTCCCCTTCGCTGCCCGCCTCCTCTCCCTCCTCACTAATACTACCATCAATCCACACCACTGTAACCCACCGCTGCATAACGAGCCACTTATGTCGCCACCACCACCTCCTAAATTGGTCAAATCCCATACATGCCGATGTCTCCTCCCTCCCCGCTACACCATTGATTTTTTTGTGATTTAGGTCAAACGGTATTTTTACACTTTCACTTTCTTTTTTTGAGCTTCTCAAATCAATTAATTTTTAGATCTATTTAATTGGGTTGTGCTTGTGGTGTTGAGGTGTGCTTGCGGCGTCGAGGTGCAACGGTGGTGCAATAGGGTCGCGCAGTGGCCTGGGGCAGCGCATCGCGACAGTGGCTCACGATAGAGGTGAGAGTGTGAGCGTGGGGGTGGGTGGTCAAGCGAACGACACATCAATTGGATGGTATTTTACAAAATTGCTACCTAGTTTAGAGGTTGATGATGGCGCACAGTGGAGGTGGTGTTATGGTGGCGATTGCATGAAGATAAAAGAGAGAAAGCTAGATGGATGGTATTTTAAAAATTTTCGTTCAAAGTCAGAGGCAATCAAGTCTTTTCTTCAAAACCGTTATTTCGTAATATGTTGGTCAACAAACATAAGTATAATGTATCCAAACTAATGGATAAGCCTGAAATTCACCCTAACTTCAGAGACATTGCTGTAATTATCCTTTTACCTTTTCATATGAGTTTTTCTATCATTTTTTGTCGTTAAAAATGAACTTGAATAATAATTGTTAGCTTTTAGCAACAAATAAAGATGAAAAATAGTGTATAAAATGATTGAAATAGCATGTCCCATCTAATCTAATAGCAATAGTAATTATACTAACAGTAATAATTTGTATGTTAAGGTTTGTATTATTCAAGACCACTAAGAATAGAGTAAAGATATATAACAAATAATTGATAATAAATTGGGTGAGTAAACTACATATATAAACTTGTACAAAATAAAAGGAAGGATATCATGTTAGTTAGAGAAAAAACTGATAGCGAATATTGTGCTTCTTCTTTAAAAAATAGAAAAAATTAAAGATTAAAGGGAATATAATGAGAATTAGGGGTTGTTTGGTTAAACTAAAATTTAAGTGCTGAAATATTAAGCGCTGGATTTGTAAAACTGAAAACTTTAAGTGCTTTAATTTTTTAACAACAAAAAATAAGTTAACCTATTTGATAAACTAACAGTAAATGTCTGAAAATTGTATAATTACAAATTTATCCATTTTACCAAAATTATGCATTATTTATGTACTTTATAAAAAAAAATTGCCAAAATCGTGTTGGTGGTAGTGGTGACAGTAGCGTGAAGTAATGATGGTGATGGTGATGGCAGCAGTGGCAAAAGGTGTTAAAGGTGGCGGTAGTGGAGCATGAAGTCGTAGTGTTGGTAATTTTGGTGGTTGCAATAGACAGATTTACACAGCGGTCGTGGCAATGGTTGTAATGTTTGGATATTTAAATTATTTTGGCAGACATGGACGTAGTGAGTTTAGCGATGGTGTGGTGAAGATGGCGGTGTCCTTGTGGTGGCAGTAGTGGTGGCGATGGTGATAATGGCTTGGTCGTGATAATTATGGTGGTGGTAGCAAAAAAGAATAATGATTGTGATGGTGGTTGTAGTGTGGTAGAGATGGTGTTGTCAATTAATTAAGGCGGAATCATGGTAGTAATTAATCTTTTTTGGTAATATTATGTTCAATAACTTTTAACTATTTCAATAAGAATTAAGTCATAAGCATTAAGTAAGTCCACCCTGACTTATAATTCTAGTCTATTTTTTGTAGAAATTAATTTTTTAAGTGATACAACGTTAAGTGTTATCAAACACACTTAATTAAAAATCATTGAAAACTTTGAGTTTTAAGTGACTCACCTTTAGTTTTGGCAAATCTTAGGAATTCATAAAATTGTAAGATATAAATAACATTTTTAAGTCGGATATGTTGACACAGAAGAAGGACAAACGTAAAATCTATTCAGTTGGTTGAATTTCAAATGAAAAAAAAGAATATAAATCAAATTGAATGAGAGAGAGAGAAAAAAATGAATCCAAATTATTATTACAAAAGTGAATCAGCTTCCACAGGCTGGGGTTCAGGGGCATCTTGCACGAGGTATCACAGTGGGCCTGTCTTCTGTCCTTTTGCTAGGTTCTTGGGTCCGATCGACAAGACTTGCCGCCACCCGAGCATTGGTTCCTGATTTACGGGTGTACTTTCAGCGGCAAATAGTTAAGCCAAATGTATTCTCAATAAGGGAATTGACTTAGAGATAGGCAAGGGTCTATTTGCCACCTTCTTAAATGACTTAATAGAGTCCTAAGGGTAGTCTCAAAGATAAGGGAGCCTTGGTAGCAAAAAACTCATTGCAAAGAGCCCTATTATTAGCCGATGTGATGAATCATCACACAAACCAATTTAAATTCTCAAATAGTCAATTGCATATGAAGTATGGTTGATACACCCATTTTGTTTAGCGGATCATCACGAAAGCACGCACAACACGAGTAAACTCAAAATACTTTTAAAAAGTCAACATAAGAAAGTTCATGTGGTGAATTAAGAGTGTCCACGCAGGCGGTGACGTGACCACTTTCTTTCAGTTTCGGCTTTCATATATGTATAATTAGATATAAAACTCTTGAAAATTAGAAGGACAGAAAATGTGCTCGACATTTGTATGATTATTGTTAGTCTTACCAAATTTCTATCTCGAACTTTGACTTTTACATGATTGGGCAAACGTGTGTCAAGTATCAAAAAGATGAAATTCATTGTTTTTAAATACGTAATAATAATAAACCCAAATCGGTCGGCTCGATGTCAAAAATTTTAAAAAAATAAAAAAGTTAATATCTTGGGTCGCTGGATCCATGATCCGCCTACTAACAAATAATATTTGTTAGTCATTATAATTACAGTAAATTATATTTATGTCTTAAGTTAAGATATAAATACAATATTATCTAATATATCTCTATTTAATAGTTAGAGATATTCCAAAGGAAGTCATCAGAAAAACTTTCATTGGTTTTTTCTCGTACTTTGTCCTATACTCTCTCTAGAGCATCAGCAAGTTCTAAGATCGCTAGTTCGTGGATGAGAAACCCGACTCTAGTAGCCATTTTTGAGATCTAAAATGTTGGAGACATGTAACAACAAGGATACTTTCGTCGAAATTTTCGGGATACTACATATAGTATGTTCCCAAACGCATCACGTGTTATATATGTATATATGTATGTGTATGTATATGTGTGTGTGTATGCGCATGCGCGTGTATATACATACATATATACACACACCCCCACACATACACACATATATATAGGGCCCGATCCACATCTATTGGTGGAAAAATAGTTATTTTTCTCATTACAAGAAAAATGATATTTAGCGACGGACTTTTAGTGATGGATGCAAATTTGTCACTAAAAGGCTCTTTCAGCAACGAATATAACCGTCAATAAAAACCAGTCGTTAAAAACTTTTACCGACGGGGTACCTCATTCATAAAAATCTTTACCGGATTTTTACCGACGACGTTTTAGAGACGGGTATTCCCTCGCTAAAAGATTTTAAAAAATTTCCTACTTTCAGCCACTATTTTTAAATTTTTTTGAAACTTTTTAGTAACGAAATGTGTCCGTCGCTAAAAAGTCTGTCGCTAAAACTCCCAAAGGTAGCCTTATTCCGTCGCTAAAAGTCTATAAAATTATGACTTTTAGCGATGGACTTTTTAGCGACGGGAAAGATTCGTCGCTAAAAGTCCTGTTATAAAAAATTATCTTTCCCTTTCTTTATCTCTCCCCATTTCTCTCTCTCTCTCTCTCTCTCTCTCTCTTTCTTTCTCTCTCTCACGGCGATTGCTTCCCTCGGCGACCCCCCCCTCTAGCGACACCCCCCCGGGGCGACACCCCCCACGACGCCGCGCCCCTCCATTGCCGATGCGGCACCACCACCCGTATTTCCATTTTACCCTAATTGTGGTTTAATGCATGTAATAATGCATGTGAGTTTGAAGTTAATATAATGCGGTTAATTTTGAGTTTGAGTTTGAATTTAATCTTATATATGCATGTGAGTTTGAGTTTGAATTTAATTTTACCCTAATTGTGGATATTTTATTGTAATGTATATTGTAATTTTACTCTAATTATACATTGTTACATGTTATAACTTTAATTAAAACTAAAAAGACTCAAATTAACCCTAATTAATCCTAATTGATGCTAATTAACTCTTGATTAAATCCTAATTAACACTAATTAAACCCAATTAGGATAACTAACCGTAATCAGATTTAATTAGGCTCAATTAGCCCTAATTAAACCCTGAATAACACTAATTAAGTCTAATTAAACCCAATTAACTGTAATTAACCCTAAATAGCTTGAACTAGCCCTAATTGCCCCTAATTAATCATAATTAACACATTAACTCTAATTAACCTTAATTAGCTCTTAATTAAATCGTAATTAACAATAATTAACTCTAATTAAACCAAATTGACTCTAATTAACCCTATTTAGCTTGAATAATCCTTTATTATCCCTAATCAGCCATAATTAGCCTAAATTAGAACTTATTAACCCTAATTAATTCTTAATTTAACTCTAGTTTACACTAATTAATCCTAATTAAATCCAACTAACTCCAATTAACCGTAACTAGCCTTAACCCTAGTTTAATGTCAATTTAAACTCTAATTAGCCCTAATCACCCCTAATTAACCTAATTAAACCCTAATTGTTCTGCTAAATCGTAAACAAATCCTAATTAACCTATTTAAACCCCAATTACTCTAATTAAATCCTAATTAGCCATAATAAACCCTAATTATACCCTAGTGAGCCCTAAATAGCCATGATTAACCCTAAAGAACTTAATTAACCCTAATTAAACCATGATACATTCTTAATTAACTTTAATTATCGTAAATACAACTTAACCCCTAACTATATACGTAAACTCCGGACTCAATGACAGGTGGGACAATATCAATTTCATGAATGAACTCCATATTAACGTGAGTCGGCTTCTCGTACTAGGAATATTCGTTGTTATTTTTGTGAAATCCATTATTCTAAAAGTGAATCATTTTTGTTATGGCATGTTTTTGCAAATTAACCTAATGATTTCATGTCTTTCTGAAAATTTGAAATTTTAGAAAGATTGTTGCTTATGTTATCAATTTTTAAACGCATGCATGCATAAAAACCCTTAGTTCCCGTTCAAAGGTACTCATTACAAAGTAATGCTTTGTAACGAGCCTTTAGATTTCCAGTTTAGACAATTTGGAAAAGCTACGTGTTTATAAAACAGTGTATCGACTCATGCTCCGTGTTCTATGTTGTGAATATTTAGTACACGTTCTCTAGTGTTTCTCCGGGTGCATACAGATCTGGTGTTCTAACATCTATTTAGTGCTCTTTAACTTCTTAATTTTATGTTTTATTAGAATCCATCTATTTTCTGATCAAAATTTAGTTTGAAAGTTATTTGTCGGTGTAGAAGTTGCTATTTGACACTGCAAATCAGCTTAATTTGATTTGCTCTATCTTATTTATTTCTTATCAGTTTCTTATGATCCTAGACATTACAAAAATAGTAACAAGTCTTCTTCAAATTTTAAGCTTTGAGTTTTCTTAGAATTTGTTGACTTCATTGTTGAAGTTAGCGCTTGAAAGAAACTATCATGTGTAAAATCGTGTGAACTATAATGACTTTGTTGGCTTCAAAATCTTGGCGTTAATTAAGTTGATTTGGTATAGATTTTTATAATATGGTGAGCCATGCCACAGTGTATGTAACGTATCCATTTCTGACTTATCCACATGGATTGGAACATGATCTAGCTCAGCAGGATGAGCTAGAGATCGCGATCTTAATTTCTGAACCTTCTCACGTGTCAGTGATGGCACGTGTGATACATTTCTGAGTGGCTCCCGTGGTTTTCGTCTTTGTATTGATTGAACATTTAGATTTTGATATTTGATCTATTTGAAGAAATTTCGAACTTATCTGAAGTATTATTGAATTCACTGGAGTCTTTTCAGAATATAAGATATCGTTATCAGAACTTGTGAAAACGTTTCCAACTTAGTTTTGTATTGTTTTGAACACATCGAAACCTTTTGACCCACTGCAAATTTAGTTATATATGATAATTCTTTACTTTGAGATTGTAGTGTCCGCTAATACAAGCTATTTGATCTTGTTGTTAATTTGAGTTTTGAATTGAAAGTTAGTACATTGGTTTTGGTATTCGCTGTGCACCTTGGTATTGTATTTTATCAACTCCAAGTATTATTATCGATATAGCGTGTTTTGTACTCTATGGGTGGGTGTGTGCGATTATCTTTACTGGGCTTTGTGCTCACGCCCTTACTTTCAGGTTGTCAAGCAGTGTGTGGAGCTGTGCAAGGGATTATAAGGCATGTCTAAGTAAGAAGCTTTTTAGGGAAGAATTTTTCTTTATATTTATTGTCGAATAGATTTTTCTTTATATTTTATTTTGGAGATCCGTGTAGAAGTAATTAAGGTCAATGTAACTGTTTTAAGCCAATGTGGTATTTATTGATGTTTCTTGGAGACTTATTCTTAGATGCTCTGAATACTCAATTGGGAGACTTTTGAATATTTTGAGGTTTTCTGCCTTTGTTTATTTAAAATTAATGCTCCAAAACATAGGGGCGTTGACAATGTGTTAATAAGGCGCAAATAAAACTCATCTACAATCCCAAGCTCAGGGTAACATGATTCAATGCAACTGTAAAAATTGTGTAACTTGGTTGTTTGCCAATTTTTTTTTTTTTTTGTCTGTAAAAAATTTCTCTGCGAAAAATGTTGAAATTTTTTAATATGTATACAAACCAAATAGTTTTTAATGGAATTTTTAGCTAAAAGTTAAAAAACACCCTTAATTTTAACAAACTCTAAATTTCAAAGAAAGTATTTTAATGAAAGAAAGTCAAGAAATACCACGCTCTAAAACTCAAAAGAGTATTTTAGAGAAATAAACTTAATACTATGTTGAAAGTCAAAAACACCGTTTGTATCGAACAATTTCTAACCTAAACAAAAGGACATTTTAAGTAACAAAAATTCAAAAAGGGTATTTTCAGAGAAAAATGTTTAGCAATTTAACTAACCCCTTGGATCCATACTTTTCTTGTGGGACCGGATCCACACCAATTTGGTAAGATTCATATTTTTTTGTTACCAAAAGACGCATTAATGAGCTTTAATTTTAACTTCTTTAGCAATAAAATATTTTCTATAATTTAGTCACAAATGTTATAATCTAGCCTCACCCTTTTCAAAGTTAAAATTACCCCTAATTTTTGTAAACCTTTCAAATTTAAAAAGGGTATTTTCAAGGAAAAAATGTTTAGCCATTTTTATACAGTAGGGCTAGACCTACACCGGTTTTGATTAAGTTCGTACTCTTGTATCTCTAAAAGTTACATCGGTGAACTTTTAATCTCTCTAACAACAAAATATTTAATTTAGCGAAAAGTATTGTAATTAAGCTTAGCTCTTTAAAAAAAGTCTAAAGCTCCCTTAGTTTTTGTAAACCTTTTAAATAAAAAAAGTACTTTTAAGAAAATAATGTTTAGTTTAACACTTTGAGATCATCTTTATACGGTGGGTTGGATACTCACTCGTTTTGGTTAAACGAAAAGATGTATTAATGAACTTTTAACCTCTTTAAGACAAAATATTATATGTTTAGCAAAAAAAATGTTGTGGTTTAGCCTCACCCTTTTTAAAGTCAAAAAGATCCTTAATTGTTACAAACCTTTTAAATTTAAAAAGAATATTTTAAGAAAAAATTATTTAGTTGTTTAACCCCTTGCGTATAAAAACTTGAGAGCTTTCAAGCCGGGAAAAAAATTATTAATCATTCGAGCTCAAATATATTGGAGTTGTTATCAATTGAGTTTCAGCTAATCCTATCACTCACGATAGTGGAATATACAAGGATAATAATCATATGAAGAGCATATTTATCATACAAATATATGGTATTTGAGGCTACAGTGGAACAGGCGAAAATAATAATTTTTTTGAAAAACATGTTACCATGCTAATAAGGCTATTCGAGAAACTCTAATATGAACTTAGGATTATATATTTGCCACGAACCCAATTATAATTATGAGCAGAATGACTCAATGTAGTGATTTTTTAATGTCATGATTATATATGCATTAAAAAGACCTAGATAATTCTAGTTTTACGATAACTTTTTTAAACCAATATGTCTGTATTCAAAACTTAGAAAAAAAATCTCAATTTTATGATAGCTTCAATATACCAATATATTTGCAGTGAAACACATATACATGCACAATAGTTCTAAGGCTACAAAAACCTATGTTATATACAAGATGTTTTCTTTAATCAAATTCGATGGAGAAGATAAAATGTAGTAACTATAGCGTAGTTTAATTTTAATGTGAATGAACGTAGGTTTTGATATGATTTTTTCAATAATGACGTTAAGAGAGTAGTGCAAGAGTAGTTCAAGGCTATTTTATAGTATCTTCATAGGATTTTTGTTTGTTCTTTAGTAAAAATTAAATTAATCCTTAACTCTAACAAAACCATATAATCTAATAAAGTACTATAAGGTAAGAAGCTTGATATCCTATGAGAAGAAAAAATGCCCTTATTTTTTTATTACACTCTATTCGAAAGGGTTTTTTTTTTAAATTTTTTCTTTGTTCTTAAGTAAAATTCAAAACAATCCTTAACTCTAATAAATTCATATATTCCAATAAGGGCATTTTAAAAAAAGCGCTTAATATCCTATGAGAAGTAAAAAAATCCTTAATATTTAATAGCACTATAATACAAAAAGGGTGTTTTATGGGGAATTTTTTTTTCAGTAAGGATAGTTTAAGGAAAGAAGCTTAATACCTTATGAGAAGGCAAAAATACTCTTTATTTTTCATAACACTCTAGTCGAAAAAGGGCATTTTGAGGGAAAAAAAGATTAGTCACTTAACCCCATCCGTGCTTATATATATGTAGAACTTACCTTATTCACTCTATGGCCAGTGGCATTCTAGTAAGTACTTATAGTAACAACTTTTGCTACGGTTTGTCTTACTAACAATAGCTTGCGAATTTTGTCATTCATGGCAAAACCAAAGTTCTTCTACATTAAAGCAATACACGTGAAAGACATGGATTTTCACGAAAGACAGGGATTTTCATTTGAACTTGGTAAAAATACAAGGGAAAGAAAGAACAATAAATGGTTGGTTTTGATATTCCTTCCACGTCCAGATATATTTATCCACATCTTGTGCAATCGCTCATGCACTTTTTTGCGTCAAACCGAGAGAGAGAGATAAACATAGAGGGACTAACTATAGTGTTCCTCCCATCCTATTGGCCTTGTTGCACCTGCTGATTAACTTGATCAGCCATCTCCACGTTGACTTGCTCATCTACGTAGACCTTGAACTCGTCCATCACGGCTTCACCAATTTTACCAACCATTCCATTAGGTCGATTTGCTCCACCAGTTTGCCCTAAAAGTAAGCCAAAAGAGGAACACATATCAGTCATGCTTTTACAGTGTAACAGGATCCGTTTGAAAATTATCACCCATAAACTGATGATCAATGTCATTAAACCTGATATTGCTTACTAACCTGCACCAACTGCAGCCACAGATGCTTTCTTCCTCTTATGGCGTAATATGGCAAGAACGCCTGCAATGGCCCATACAACAAGGAAGGATGGGATCGTGGTGCCAAGTATTACTGGTAGCTTGTTTTTCTTCTTCTTGCTGCCTGAGTAGGAGGTTGAAGGTATGTTCGACGAAATGGGCGTGTCAGACGTCTC
This sequence comes from Escallonia rubra, assembly GCA_033065855.1. Taxonomy (NCBI): domain Eukaryota; kingdom Viridiplantae; phylum Streptophyta; class Magnoliopsida; order Escalloniales; family Escalloniaceae; genus Escallonia; species Escallonia rubra. The sequence continues at coordinate 44,359 of JAVXUO010000945.1, read as the reverse complement.
GCATGAGTTGCCAGATGCACACAAGTTAGGATTTCCGGTCACCCTATAATCATAATTAGATCCATCAAGAGAATGACGTTATGCCTGTCAAAATATTCATTGTCAAAATAAATAAGCTCTGACAATAACTAGTGCTTCTACTTTGCTTACACCAATTTTAGTCTGTTGTTCTTTGTTAGTGAGGTGGGTATGACACCACTGAACTGATTATCTGCCAAATTCCTGGGATAAGATAAATTAAAAGAGATCACATGAACAAACATAATGGTTAGTGATCAAGATCATATGTAAACCAAAATTCTGTAAAAGAATAATCAGTTTAATATTTGCATGCTTACAGTTCCTTTAGGTTAGGAAAGGTGCCAAGGAAATCAGGAATAGCTCCGACTAAGCTATTATTGTGCAAATCACTACAATCCAAAAGAAGTTCAAGTGTAAAGAGGAGACAAAAATATGAAACAAGAACAGAAAGAATTACTATACAAGATGGTTTTTTATTTGAAAATTTTGTATGGTTCAGATATAAGAAATTGTTTTTCTCTTTGTATGTCACTCACATTGTTTCGATAGCATCCATGGAACTAAAATCTGGAAGCAACCCGAACAGACCAAAGCTACTAAGATCCCTGCATATGAGAATTTTACGTTTGAAAATTAGTAATTGATAAAATTGCAAAAATTTTAACGACAAATGAGAAGTTGTATTATTTACAGCGCGGTCACCCGAGGTGTGGCATCAGTGCTACAATTGACCCATTCCCAAGTAAATGATGCTGGAAGACACGGGTCACTGCTCCATTCTTGTAAAACTCCAAATGGGGTTTGCAGGGAACTTAGACCCTCCACTAGAAGGAACAAAAAGAAGAAATACACAAGTCAGGCTATCTAATTTAAAAGGAAAAATTTTAAGTTAGAGAAGATGATGGTGTTCTCAAGATAAGTTAAATTTACATATACAGCGTCATATCACATGCACAAGTAGTTATACTCTCATTTAACAAAACATAAGTGATGGTGTACTAACCATCGTTGCTATTGGTTCCATCCGTTAGTGCATCGCTTATGTAAAATATTTCCATGGCATTGATGAGAGGGGGTAGCGTCGAATCAGATGTAGCCACCAAAGAAAATGTTGTGTTGGAAGAGACGGTGATGTTACTAACATACATTTCCGAAACATTTCCATACGGTGGTATAATTGGCTCGGAAAAAGACTGGTTGTCTTTGTAAACTTTGAAGGATCTCTTTTGGGTTGAATCAAGCTCGGTCACCTCAGAGAAGTACATGTTTAAATAGATCGGAACTACGCCGCTGGAGACTCCGGGGCTCAAGATGATATACCCGGAGTTTGTTGATGTTGTGATTGCGTTTTGTAGCGCAGCTTGTGGGGGATTATCTGCTACATTATTGCTAATGAACAATGCGTCGCTTGTAACCTTGGTTAATCCATTACCAACTACACCAGGAACCCAAATTCGGTCGTAAATGTCGTCAGGATTCAAAAAGTGTAACCAGTTTTTGAAAATAGATGTCACTAAAGGCTAACTTTCTGGTTGTTTCCCAAAGTCAACTTCATCATCATCATCATCATCATCGTACTAGGCCTTTGTCCAAACTAGTTAGATTAACTTCTCTCTTCATCTCTATGCATGTCTTCATAGTAAATCACTACGATACTCAATGTTACACCATGTCTACCGCTACAGAGTTTTATCCCATCAAATTGAGACGAATAACTTATGGTAAATATGACCAAAATAACTTTAAACCATGTTCCCCCATTTTTTTCTTCTTACGGGTATCCTTGTCAACAATTTCTCTCGGATGGCCAATTTCCAAAGTGGTGAAATGTCATGCTAGGGCAACAGTAACTCACAAAAACTACGAGGTTACTCAACTCGTAATGTTAAATCTTACTTCATACATGCATTTACATGCAAGAACAACTCCCAGTAGTTCAACGATATATAGTTAAAAAAAATGGCAGAAAATCGACCTTACTTTGACAAACTAGGCATGACTTAATCATAGCAAACTTAACTTGCAAAAAAAATGAAAAACATAATCATGTCCTTGGCAATTTAGTCAAAGACACAAGGTCAACTTTAAGACACATTTTCAAGTAGTAGTGATGTGTGATGTGCTGCCCCGGTTTCAATAGTCAACGGCTAAGGAGGTCCGAAATGCTATTGACATTGTGATCCAATCAAGATCAACTTGCAGGAAGATATATATACTGACGGTTGAGAGAGAGAGAGATGACCCCTACTTGACTAAATAACGCAAGCTGGGATTGCAAAGGCAGTGCTGAAAATTCAAAAAAACTAGAGATAAAGAAGGCATACCTTATGGTTTCATTTGCACCATAAGCAACCCTGGTACTCAAGAACAAAGCGAAATTCGAATCCACATGGCTGTACATAAGGGAGTCCAAGCTATGTATTTGAAGTGCTGACATAAAAGGGAACTGATTAGGCTTTGTTTGAGCAACACAAACACTTGTTGTCTCCCCCTTCACCACATATATCACCTCATGGTAAACGAGTTCATCGCTGGAAGTCTCAACCGTGGCCCAATCGTTCCCATCAAACTGAAGATCAAAGGTAGGAGGAGAAGCTTTGTTGTCGTAGTTTCCATAGAAGAAGCTAGCACGTACAAGAACTTTTTCACCCTTGTCGGCTTTGATAGAGTAACAGTTCTTCTTTCGAGTAGTGAAAAACCTGAGCGTGTCCATCACATGAGATATTGACTTGCTGGATTGTACCACTCGAGTCACACCATTTTGCATGAATAGATTGTCTCCCATCCATATTCCGAAATTTTCATCGGTAGAAACGTCGGAATCAGACCCACAATCAATGTTGTAAGCCACTGCAGATCATGTATGGTATTAGAATGTCAAGAAATAATCAACAACTTAGAGAAAAATTTAAAGGAAGGGAAAAATTTCTTTATTTTGCAGGACATTCTTCGGTGATACTCATGATGTGAGACTGTGAGTGATACCAAATTCGAGATTGCCAAACAACTCATTTGCGATGTCCAAGTAATATTTTGAAACATAGGGCCAGAGGATTGTGATCTTTCTTTATTGACCATCACTATTAGCACACGACGAAACGAACCACGTAAGCATTAATTGACTCAAAAAGCTCCACATATTGTCAGAATCCATATGTACTTTACAGATTTATGATTCGAGCAGATCAAAATAGAAGAAACCAAGTACCACATATGTTACCCTGGTGTCCCTTTTACTAATAACCATGCAATTTCACCACCTTTCATACTGAAAGTTAGCTCTAGATCTCTATAGATTGAGAATTTGAGTACCAAACTAAAAAAATCTTGGTACGAGGTGAATAAAAACACCTCAAATCTGTTAAAAGTTCAGTATCTATCTAAAGTTGCCAAGTTAGGCTTTTGCAAACTATAGAAAAGCTTAGTGTAACTTTTAAAACTATACAAAGTTAAACCGCAATTGATCCAAGCAGACTTGAGGAGATGCATAATGTTGCCCATATGTTCCCAGATGCATTAGCTTACCATCGCCGGAGGCCAATAGTACACAAAGGGCTAAGATAAGTAACTTGAAAAGGCTAGACATTGATATTGGTGTAGAGAGAGAGAGAGAGAGAGAGAGAGTGGGGTTGTAAGTGCATTTTAGAGGGGATGGCCTTTGCTTTTTATGGGATTTCCCTTTAAAATAATACTCTTTTTTCGTCAATGCCAGAACACAAGTGACAAGGTTTTGATCAAGTGGCCCATTCCATTCACATTCAAGTGTTCCTTGCATGCAGTGAGCCGATGTGAGTTTGTACACCTGTCAAGATTCAACTAGCTAGATATAACTCCTCTTGAGCTCCACCAATGAAACCCTGACAAGTGTGACAAACTCGTGTGGTTAGCAGTATGCAATCAGAAGCCCAAATACTAAAGCATCCCCCTTTGGCGATTCCCTTCAATTTTTCAGCAAGATTGACATTGACTTTTAGGGGCATGTATACAGTTTGGATTTCAACGAGAGAAGATGCCAAAACTAATGTTTTTTTTTTCAGTCAAGATCAACGGCTGAGAAGTTATAAATCGGTGTTAATCATGATGAGTAGACTTTTGATGAGCTAAGTCAGTCAACTGCCAATGATGATTGATATCAAAGATATGTAACGATTGCTAGTGGTGATTACGTGCAATCATAGGATGCCGAGCAAGTTGCTCCGGAGTCCCAATCCTTAAAAAAAAAAAAAATTCATCCAGGATTTGTAAAATCTTTATATTCTGAAAGAACCATTTGACTGCAGTAATAAATATGACATAGTCCAACTAATAGATCAGATGAAAGATAAATACACATTCCTGGACATTCCTTAATTTCCAAATTGACACTACTAGACGCTATCCAAACAATGTAACATACAACGAACATCACGTGAGGGGGCGTCAAGACCAGGAGCAAGTGGATAAAAAGAATCATCAGGAGCTGGTGTACATGGCAGTGCTAAAGTATCAGAGAACATGTCTATGGATGCTAGATTTTCAGTTGATGATATGTGGCTGAGAGTATCAAGGGAGGACACATGCATGAATAACATATATTTACATAAGAAAACATCACGAGAAACGTGTATACGCTGAGATTAAGGATCATAACAACGATACACCTTCTGTTCTATGCCATAACCTAGAAAACAACACATTCAACCCTAGGTTCTAATCTATTTTTCTCATGGGGATAAAGTCGAACAAAACAAACACAACCGAAGACTTTTAGAAGATTATATTCTAGTAGAACATCATGAAAGCACCGATTAGGAGGCATATTTTCCAAGATAATAGAAGGTCTGCAATTAATAGTATAGTCTTCAGTAAGTACATCTTCTCTCCAGAAGGACTCGGGAAGAGAAGAATAGTGCAACAGTGTATTTGCTGTCTCCGCAATATGTCTGTGTTCACCATCAGCTCTACTATTTTGTTAAGATGTGTCAGGACAAAAAGTTGGAGTAATACTGGCTCTCAAACAAGTACCGATAAGAAAGGATAGATGTATATTCTACTACCAATAAAGATTTCTTTTCCGATTCAAAAATTTTATAGTGCAGGAGAATTGAGTGTGAACCATTTTGGCAAAGCAGAATAAACATTTAAAAGTTCCAAATGAATTTTTAAATGATCCATGAAAATCAAGAGTGATCATAAATGAAAGTTACATAATAACGAGATTCACCTTTAGTAAGAACTAGAGAGGGACCCATACGTCAGAACAAACAAAATCAAAGATGTGGCTAGCTCTCGAATCACCATTATTGAAAGGTAACTTTAACTGCTTACTAAGTCGATAAGGTAAACAATGAAAACAAGATACATAAATAGACCCAAGCTGTCCACTAAAAACAAGAGGATGAAACCTAGCCAATGAGGCATGACCTAAGCGAGAGTGACAAAGTTGAATAGCTTTGAAAGAGGTAGAAGTAACAACATTAGAAGTCGATGGCAGATGGAGATGATCCAGCACAAAGAGACAATCCACCTTACGCCTTGTTGTAACTACCTTCCAAGTCTGAGCATCCTGTATTAGCTCACTAGGCCTGTGGCTAAGGCCTCACTCATAAGTTCCTTAGCTAAAGCGTAAAATGAGCCTATATAACCCTATTAAACTTGATAAGCATATTAGATTTAGCCTTTACTTAGGTCGTGGGATATCGTCCATAAAGGAATGCTTTAGTGTAGGAATAAGGACCTATTTGCCTTTGGTTTGAGAGTCCTTTAAGCGGGATAGTGCAACTAGAAGAGTTAAGGTCAATCGTACAGTCATGATCAACAAGTTGACCCAAGGATATAAGGTTAAAAGCCAATTAAGGAATAAGAAAAGTATGAGATAAAGATAGTGAAGGTGTGGGTATAGCTCATATACATGTGGTGTTTATGGCAGTACGATCAGCAGTACGTATATGAGGTGCAAAAAAAAATTAGAAACTTTGTATGAAAATAAAGAAGACTCAGAGGTCATATGATTGCAACAAGCAGAATCTAATAACCAAGGTTTGAAACCTGAGGCTATAGAACAGGTAGAATACCACTAGAGTTACTGGTCTGGAAAAAGCGATACTGAGAGACAACCTCCAGTTCATCAGTAGTAAGCTTTACAGTGAAGGCAGAAGAAGAATGCACTGTAGACACATCAGTCCGTAACAACAACAGTTGGTTGATACTGTAATCTAGGTGGAGTGTACCTTGGATGGTAGTTCTTGCTTTTCGGATTCTGCTTACATTTTCCATTAGATAAATACCCACACTTATGAATTTCAATCCATATATTCTTAGAGGAAGGGCGAGAAAAAGTGGCGAGCAGTCAAATTGGCAAGAATAGTCCGAGTAAAACAGGAAGAGTGAGGCCATAAGCACAAGTCACCTTGAAGAGTGGGTACTAAACGAGGAACAAATACAAATATTACACCGTCAAAATTTATCTATGTTCACCGATCTTCATCATTGGTCTCGGCACGACGATTGCCTTATATCTGCTCTAGTTGAACGATGGAGGAGCGAGACGAACTCATTTTACTTCCGGTTTGGTGAAATGACTATTACATTAGAGGACGTCGGATTTATACTTGGAATCCCATGTCACGGTAGACCCATTACTTTGAGCAAAACGTCTGCATCCATAGCGAAGATGGCTAGGCAGTATTTTCCAGAAATTCTGAGGGAAGCTCTTACAACAAACATCATCAAACTTAAATGGCTGAGAGAGCAGTATGGCGTGCTACCGGATGAATACACTCCTCACGATTTGGTGACGTATACGAAGGCATTCCTTCTGTATATTATTGGAGCTATATATATTACTTCTGACGCATTCAAAAAACACGGTGCATCCGAAGTATATGGTGTTCTTGGAGGAGCTTGAGGAGGTATACTCATATTCGTGGGGTTCAGCTGTCCTTGCGAACCTATATCGAGCACTGCACAGAGCTACGAGAAAAGGTGCCAAGTCCATTGTCGCCTGCCTTACTCTATTACAGGTTTGAGCATTTATATTCTTGGTTGACGTGTCAATATATTCGTGATTAATTACTAATTCCATAAAATGTTTGCATTCACAGGTTTGGTCTTACGAGAGGCTACCCACAGGTCGTCTACAGCGGCGAGATGATTCCGATGAGACGTGGCCTAGGGTGTGGGCCTGGGGGCCTACGACCAACCGGAGGAGACGAGTAGACCCTCACCACCATCTAAAGTTCTATCGGGGGAAACTAGAGATACTGGATGCATCCCAGGTGACGTGGCAGCCATATGGCAAGGTGATGCATCGCACTACAAGAAAATTAGGATTTTGCGACGGACTTTTAGCGACAGACGTAATTCCGTCGCTAAAACGTCTTTCAGCGACGGATAAACCCATTTGTAAAATGTTCGTCGTTAAAACATTATAAGCGACAGAAAGTTACCGTCGCTAAAAAGTCCGTCGTTAAATATATCTTTTGTCGACGGGCTTTTAGTGACGGTGTCATTCCGTCGCTAAAAGTCCTTACATAAAATGCCCTGCGTCTTTTTTTTTCACTCTCCCCGTTTCTCTCTGTCTCTCACTCTCACCCACTCACCGGCGATATTGGCGTTCTTCCTCTCCGACGACCCACCTCCGGCGACATCACCCCCCCATCCCCCGACGTCGTGCCCCTCCATATCCGCGTGCCACCAACGCTGCGCCACCAATTCCCTCCACTGCCGCGCCACCAAGGCCCTTCATTGCCGCCGCGCCACAAACACTTCCGCCGCCGCACCATCTCTCTGTATGTCCATTTGCCCTAATTTGCTTTAATGCATGTTTAAGCGCCATTTGCCCTAATTTTCTTCAGTTCTGATTAATTGGAACTTGCCCTAATTGGAACTTGCCCTAATTTGTTTATGGAATTATGATATGTTTCTATAATTTTAATTATTTTTAATTGCAATTGATTTTGTAACTGATGGTATGTGGGTTGTGCATATCAGTGTGTTTGAGGGTATTTAAATATGTGTGGCTGGTTGATGAGTGCACGAGTGGGTTGGAAAAAAAAAAAGAGAAAAGAGGGAGATGGGAGACCGATTGCCGTGAGAGGTGCAAGGGGGTTGTGTGTTTGGAGTATATGTATGATAGTGGTGTTTGTGGGTGTGTATAATATATATGCATGTGTGAGTAAATTGATGTGGTGCATGTGAGTGTGTCGAACCAGATGAGTAGCAGGGAAGACCCACTGCCGCAAGGCAGTGGGTGTGGGGAAAATGAGTGTGTGTTGTGTGTGTGTGTAAGTGGTGAGTGGATATGTGGGTATGAGTGTGTGCAGTGGTGTGTGTGTGTGTGTTGGTGTGAATATAGGTATGTGCGTGAAGCTGCCAAGACGCAGCTGTGTGTGTGTGTAAGTGCTGTGCAAAAAAAGAGTGGGTGTATACGTACAGGTGCGTGAATATGTGTTTTGTGTGAGTGAGTGTGTGAATATGTGAGTGTATGGTGTGTATAAACATTTTTATGGTGGCTGTCCAAGGTGAGGAGGTGGATTTATTAAGGTTCTGAGGGTGCAGAGAATAAAGAAAGGGGATGCAGTGGTTTAGATTTGAGGGGTACCCTGTGCTTGGATAGGTGTATCACATACTAGCGTTTGGTTTGAAGCGTGTGTTGGGAGGTGCACAATGATCATTAGCATGTCAAATTTTATAGTAGGATACTTTAGGCCAAGTTAGAATTCCTGGCCAAATTTTGTAATTTTCTGAAATCACATGTATTTTCTGAAATCAAATGATATTACATTTCTACGCTAATCCATGCCAAGGTCTTTGGTGTACTTTGGTGTACATTAATGCTCACAAGGTCTCAGGTCCGCCGACTGATTTTACCATAGAGGCCAACGATAGATAATAACTTCCCCCCGATACAACCAAAGTACAGAGAATCAAAATTGATGGCGCATATGTTTGTTGTGCACCTGGTTTTCGTGAGGGCATTGTGGCTGCAACCAAATTTTATTCAATAGAGAGGGGATTTTGAGGCCGAAGTGTGATGGGCTGGAATTCAGCTCTCCTGATTTAAGTGATGGGGCCTTCCTCGCTAGGCTGTTTCCATAGGAGGAGATTGTGGCTGCACTGAAAGCTTTGGATGGGGATAAAGCCCCTCAGCCAGATGGGCCTTCTTTGAGCATGGGTAACTTGAGAAGTGTCATGATGCCACTTTTATTGCTTTGAGCCTTTGACTCCAAAAATAGGAGGGGTGAAATTAGAAATGTTTTGCCTATTAGGTTGATGAACAGCACTTGTAAGATATCATGTGAAGTATAAAGAATCGTAAGCGTAGAAGCCGACACTAATACAAAGACCCATATGCCCCGACGGCGGACACTAATACACTGTATGGACACTTAGCATGCCTAGCTTGTTACAGTCATGGATCATGATTAATCCGAGTCCCTTCCCAATGACTTAGTCAGAACATCCGCAAGTTTATTCGTTGTATTTACATTATAGTAGAAGTAAGTTCATCCTGCACATGTTCTCAGTTTAAGTGACAGTCTATGTCAGTATGGTTTGGTCGAAACATGACAGACCTGATTGGAAGCAATATGAATAGACACTAAAACTGCACAGGAGATGGATTCCCAAAACCAAGCTTATATAAGACTACGGGAGCTGTCTTATTAGCGGTAATATGGAGCATGCGCCATAGCTTGATACTCTTACTCAGGACTTTATCGCACAACAACATTTTGCTTCTTACTTTCCGTGACATAGGTGGCTATTTGGGTGGTGAAATGATGATGTGCGTAATTGAGATTTTTGTGGTAGTCATTTTAGCTACAACTCACTGTGGATCTGTTTTTTTAGCATCACTTTAACATAATTTGATAGATTTAATTCAGCTATGAAATTGATGCTCGTCGATTGAATAATCATCGATTGGTTTTTCATGTTAAAGTAGGTTAAATGGCTTCTGCTTCGGTGAACAGGGACGTTTCAGTCAACAGGCACTTCTTCAAGGTCATGATGCCTGGTTTTCATACAGAACTTGTATGTCATCCCGCTTTCTCTATGTTTTTGTGTGTGTTAAAAGTTTTATCTTTGGTTAAAAACTTACATGTCTTACTGTATTATGAATATGTTAGGCCATACCGGTAGCATTTTGGCGATTGCTTACCACATTGAGATTTGAAACAACTTTAACCAGCCGCAAGGGGTCATGGCTTGTTAAATTGAAGAAGAAGGTTGGCCAAGAGGTTCTTTGCTTCGAAGAGGGTTGGAACGAATTCGTGCAACAACATGACCTCCATCTAGGAGACTTTGTAGTCTTTCAACACATGGGGCAAATGCGTTTTCAAGTCAGCGTGTTTGATCAAAGCACTTGTGAAAAGCCTTTCCCCCAATGTTGAACTCTGAGGCGTAATTAGACAATATTTTAAATTAATCGCATCGGATATGTACATTTTGAACAATGTTGTGAACATTGACTATTTGTTTGATAATTTTAGGTTGTTAATTGTGATTATTGATCGATGATTTGTTAATCGATGATTTTAGATTGTTAATCGTGCATTTGATATATTGAGATTTGACGGAGGATGGGACCCAATTGGTTTGAATTTTTTATTACAGGTTTGGGCATTAAAAAATTAAAAAATGACTTTAACTTTTAGCGACGGATTAATTCCGTCGCTAAACATTTTATCCCGTCGCTAATTTTGTAAAAAAGAAAATAAATTAAAGTACGTAAAACAGAATTAGCGACGGATATTCCGTCGCTAATTCAGAAATAAATCCGTCGCCAAACGTTCTATATTAGACGACGGATTTTATAATTCCGTCGCAAAACTTTTAGCAACGGCCTTTTATACGAGGGACTTTTAGCGACGGTAATTCCGCCGCTAAAAGTTTTAGAGACGGAATATAGGCCTTTAGCGACGGGAAAATCCGTCGCTAAAGGCCTTATTCCTTGTAGTGTCGGTTGGATGAGTGGTGTTGGAACCTTCCGGTGTCGTACGTGCTGGCAGGTTTGGTTCGGGTGCCGCTTATTCACTTCGAAGTATGTGAGTTTCAGATGCTCGATCGAGCTATGAGGCAAGCTGGCTGTCTACAAGGGATACGAAAACCCGCTGTAGACATGCGGCCATACAGGAGTGGTCGAGGGCCAAACTTCGAGGTGTTTGATGCCTTGAATTTGTTGAGCGGCGAGGTGCAACAGTGGAATACTTGGCAAGAAACGTATGATAGCCTTGTATCGCTGAAAGACGACGGCATCAGTATCGAGGAGTACTTGCAATGGTTTCTCAAGGTGACGCGTACGAGGGTGAATCGCCCTTCCCAGGTGAAGAAGACATCGTATGCGCCACGTGAGGTCTATGACCAGTTCTGGGCATTGAACATTGTAAGTCATGCTAGTGTTGTTTCAATTTTTATTTGCGTACCTTATCGACCATGCCTGAAATGATTAGCCATATTTTCTATGCATGTTTTTTAGGTTGACTAGGGCACTTAGGTGTTCAAGCAGTTGGAGGGGTTTGACTGGTTTGTCGCGCAGACTCCTGACAATCTCAAGAGGTCTATTGAGAGGTACAAGACTGAAGTTCATAACTTTAGTGTTATGTACCGAGGTTACCAATGGAGCCGTCTAGTCGCTTGCCTCCTGACGCGTACGACTCTCAGCCCCAGAGTCAGGTGTGGGAGCCGTCTAGTCGCTTGCCTCCTGACGCGTACGATTCTCAGTGCCAGAGTCAGGTGATCCAAGCAGGAATTCAGGCGTCGCGCCCAAGCATCCGGTCGGATAAAGGATAACCGACGAAGCCATTGAGTCCAGCCAAACGGGATTGGATCGACTGGCACTACTTTGGGCATGAGCCAATCGCTACAACAGACTTTCCTGTTTTGGGATTCCTAGGTCACTCTGATCTAAGACTGTTGGCGCCGAACACAGATATTTCGAACTGGGTCATGGACGCTTATATAGATCTGCTCCGTGTTAGATAGCTAAATTATAACTCCTGCCAAACTTTGAAGCTCAACATGTATGCCTCTTTTGTTATCCCCATATTGCTGTGAGATTTATATTTCTCAATATGCCCGCTCACGTGTGGCTAAACAGTGGCCCTAAGACGTGGATAAATTAGAACGGGTGGCGGTGGACGAACTAACTTTGAATTATCTGATGAGCTTGAATCGACATGCTCTGATACGATGTTGAAACATAATTTTTTTTTTCTATATTTATGTGTGTTTCAAGAGTACATAGGAGGCCTATATATACGCATTACAATTGATCTGATAACAAAAACAAGTAGTAAATTAAGGAGAATATAAAACACAACTAGTTATACACATTCCTGGAGATTCCTTAATTTACAAATTGACACTACTAGATGCTATCCAAACAATGTAACATACAATGAACATCACGTGAGCGGGCGTCAAGACCAGGAGCAAGTGGATCAAAAGAATCATCTGGAGCTGGTGTACATGGCAGTGCTAAAGTATCAGAGAACATGTCTATGGGATGCTAGATTTTCAGTTGATGATATGTGGCTGAGAGTATCAAGGGAGGACACATGCATGAATAACATATATTCACATAAGAAAACATCACAAGAAACGTGTATACGTTTAGATTAAGGATCATAACAACGATACACCTTCTGTTCTATGCGATAACCTAGAAAACAACACATTCAACCCTAGGTTCTAATCTATTTTTCTCATGGGGATAAAGTCGAACAAAACAAACACAACCGAAGACTTTTAAAAGATTATATTCTAGTAGGACATCATGAAAGCACCGATTAGGAGACATATTTTCCAAGATAATAGAAGGTCTGCAATTGATAGTATAGTCTTCAGTAAGTACATCTTCTCTCCAGAAGGACTCGGGAAGAGAAGAATAGTGCAACAATGTATTTGCTTTCTCCGCACTATGTCTGTGTTCACGTTTAGCTCTACCATTTTGTTAAGATGTGTCAGGACAAAAAGTTGGAGTAATACTGCCTCTCAAACAAGTACCGATAAGAAAGGATAGATGTATATTCTACTACCAATACAGATTTCTTTTTCGATTAAAATTTTTTGTAGTGCAGGAGAATTGAGTGTGAACCATTTTGGCAAAGTAGAATAAACATTCAAAAGTTCAAATGAATTTTTAAATGATCTATGAAAATCAAGAGTGATCATAAATGAAAATTACATAATAACGAGATTCACCTTTAGTAAGAACTAGAGAGGGACCCATACGTCAGAACAAACAAAATCAAACATGTGGCTAGCTCTAGAATCACCATTATTGAAAGATAACTTTAACTGCTTACTAAGTCGATAAAGTAAACAATGAAAACAAGACACAGAAATAGACCCAAGATGTCCACTAAAAACAAGAGGATGAAACCTAGCTAAGGAGGCATGACCTAAGCGAGAGTGACAAAGTTGAATAGCTTTGAAAGAGGTAGAAGTAACAACATTAGAAGTCGATGGCAGATGGAGATGATCCAGCACAAAGAGACAATCCACCTTACGCCTTGTTGTAACTACTTTCCAAGTTGGAGCATCCTGTATTAGCTCACTAGGCCTATGGCTAAGGCCTCACTCATAAGTTCCTTAGCTAAAGCGTAAAATGAGCCTATATAACCCTATTAAACTTGATAAGCATATGGGATTTAGCCTTTACTTAGGTCGTGGGATATCGTCCATAAATGAATGCTTTAGTGTAGGAATAAGGACCTATTTGCCTTTGTTTTGAGAATCCTTTAAGTGGGATAGTACACCCTGAAGAGTTAAGGTCAATCGTACAGTCATGATCAACAAGTTGAAGGATATAAGGTTCTAAGCCAATTAAGGAATAAGAAAAGTATGAGATAAAGATAGTGAAGGTATGGGTATAGCTCATATACATGTGGTGTTTATGGCAGTACGATCAGCGGTACGTATATGAGATGCTAAAAAATTAGAAACTCTGTATGAAAATAAAGAGGACTTAGAGGTCTGTGATTGCAACAAGCAGAATCTAACGACCAAGGTTTGAAACCTGAGACTATAGAACAGGCAGAATACCACTAGAGTTACTGGTCTGGAAAAAGCGATACTGAAAGACAACCTCCAGTTCATCAGTAGTAAGCTTTACAGTGAAGGCAGAAGAAGAATGCACTGTAGACACATCGGTCTGTAACAACAACATTATGAATTTCACTCCATATTTTCTTAGAGGAAGGGCGAGAAGAAGTGGCGAGCAGTCAAAGGCAAGAATAGTCCGAGTAAAACAGGAAGAGTGAGGCCATTAGCAGTCTTCTTTCTAACCTCCTCAAAATTTTATCTCAGCATAAGAGCAGGACTCCTATTCATGATAGATGAGCGCAATTCATCATAATCATCAAGCAAACCCATTAGAAATTGGCGGAGTTGCTTACCGTCACGAGCATTAGAGTAGTGCATTACACAAGGATACACTGAGAGGGATGTGTCTACTTTTCCATAAGGATTGCTAACTGATTGTAATAGTCCTGAATGGATTGACCAGAAACCTGTGAAAAACGATAGAGATCCATAGAAATTTGATAATGAGAGGCCAAATCAAACACAGTGTTGGTGGTCGCCAAATATCCCAAACTTCTTTTGTAGTGTCAAACGATTCAAAGAGTTGTTTGATTTTCGACAGAATGGTGTTAGAAAACCAACTGGTAATTTTGGAACTTTTTTCAACCCAATCAACCTCTTTGCCCTCAAAAGCGTCATCAGTGAGAGATCGAGGGATCATAGCCCTAAAGACTGTCTCCATGAAGAAAATGACACATCTATGATGCGTTGTGGAGATAGTTAGCATCATCAAGAATAAGTTGAATATGAAGCAAAATACCAGTCCTATCTTTTTTGGGTAGCCATGGAAAGGAAAAAAGAACCTTTGTTTTTTACATGACAGGGTCATAAATGGGTCGGGCTAAATCGAAACTGGTCTGTACCAGGTGCTTGTGCGTGCAGTGCATGGCATAACAAACCTCAGAAGCAGCAGTTGGCGCGTGGGGCGCATCGAGTTAATTCTGGCTTGGAAAAAATTTGGCATGCTTAAGGTCGACTCTATTTTTTATTCTGAGCCTGTCTGTGGTGGTTACAAGATGTGGCACAAAGAGGAACATGGACTCCTTGACGATGGTGGCAGCACGACCGATGAGCTATGGTGACAGCATTGGTGCCGTTGGGAAAAGGGTAGCGATAGAAAAAATTAGCCAATATAGTACTCTGATATAAATCCCAGAAAAAGGTTCTTGATACCAAGTAGAAATAGGAAAGTGAATATATGGTATTAAAGCTGATCTTGTTCGTCTAGGTCAATTAGGTAACTAAAAACTAATTGACGATGAGAGAGAAGGTCAACAAAGCTTATATATTAAAACATTTTTTTATTATTTGTCCCGATTTGAGGTTCATATCTCTTAACATCTTCTGTGCAAGTCTAAGAGCAAATATTGTTGCTCATGGATGGTACTTGATATAACTCAAATATAACTCCCAATAATTGGGGGACACCCGGCGAATCCCAGTCAAACTGGGAGATTTATGATTATCTTATCAGGATTCTAAAAGAGTCCTTAGAGATTGTGACGTGATCCTCAAGGATCTTAACGCGATCCTAACATATCTGGCCCATGGCCCAGTCCTACTAGAACGTTCCTCCTACAGCTATATAAAATGGGTCTACCCCCAGGTACGAGGGATTATACAATTCATGCTTTTTCAGAGTTACTATTCTGTACTTGCACTCTGACTTAAGCATCGGACTTAAGCATCAGAGAGTACTCCACTGGGAACCCCACCCGGCGGTCACTCATTTTCTGTCTTGCAGGTTATCGATCCAGACTCGGGTTCTGGAATTTTTTTTTTGGTTAGACCACCCGGTTTCCGGACACCACATTGGGAGCCACTCGGGTTCTGGAATTTGCGCGGAGAATATTTTTAGCAGCAACAAATTGACGCCATCCATGGGACCCGCGTCGGCCTAGCCGATTGACCTCAAGACTGAACAACCACATCGTAATTTTATGATTAATGGTCACAAGCTGCCGCCAGCAGTCAAGCCACTAACGGCCCCGCCGTCATCAAACAATTCAGCAATTGCAACCTTGTTACGTCAACAAGGAATTGGCCGGTGGGATGGCTCTGCGACTAGCAGCCAAACAACTCACCGCGGCCGCAAGTCAATAATCCGATCACGCAAAAGTAAAAGCGGAGCCACGGGCACCATAAACCACCGGCAACCGCCATGAAGAAGCCGAAGCAGATACCATCGTGCCGCGGTCACGCCACTGCCCCCACGGCTTACATCACGAAGATCAGAAAAGAAAAAAAAATAGAGGAAAAGGCACCACAGCGCCGCCGCCGTGCCCATGGGACAAGGCGCCACCGCCATCCTCAACTACTCGCCGACAATCGCAACTCTTCGCGATCTCTCTCCTTTCACATGAAGAAAACGGTGAACGCCGGAGCGGCTAACGGAAGCGTCGTCGCGGCCAACATTAATGCCGCCGCCTACACCGCTGCAGCTGTCGCAAGAAGCCCCGTTGAAACCCATCACAATCTGCCGCCAAGAAACACAACGCCGCTGGAGTTGCAGCAGCACAAACAGCCACGCCGCCACTACGAGTCTATAATCACAACAAACTCAAAAGAAAAAAAAAGAACAGAAAGAAGATGAAGAAGCCATGGCAGCGCTGCCATAGCCAGGCCATCTGCCACCAGCAAGAAGCCGTCGACAACCAAGGCTGCCTCACCCATACGGCGCCGCCTCACCGCCGGCTCACCGTCGCCGTCGCCCTACCTTGGCGCCACCGGCCACCTACCCTTCCAGTTCAGATCCAACCGCCGGCCCCCCATGCTCCAGATCTGCGACCATACGAAGCTCCAGCGCGACCTCCCAGAGCCTCACGGTGTCTCCCACCGTCGCAGCCTCGGTCACAAGAACGACGGCCGGCAACGCTTCCACCACGGACCTGTTTACCGTTGCAGTTTGCCGAGGAGCACCGTCGCCAGGTTCACTATTTCGGTTGCCGCCATCTGAGCGGCGAGCTCCCCCAGCGTCACACCTGTCCACCGCAAGCAAACGACAACGGCGCCACTTGCGGCCCCGCTCTCTGGCACCGCATCTTGACATGCGCCAGCAAAGCCGCCGACAACGCAGCCCACCTCGCCGGGGCGTTACCGCCTCATGGTGGTCGGATCTATCTTCAGGCGTTAGATCTGTTCGGTCAAGACAAAAGGGGCAGACAAAAAAAAAGGTGCAATCTTTCCTTTTTCTTTTAAAAAAAAACAAACAAAAAAGAGAATTTTACATTCTCCCCATAAAAATGAGTATTTTCATTTTAGAATTCACACTACAAGAAAACAGGCTTTTAGCGACGGGAAAATCCGTCGCTAAAAGCCCAAAATCCGTCGCTAAAAGAATTAGCGACGGATTCACCGTCGCTAAAAATCCCTCGTATAAAAGCCCGTCACTAATAGTTTAGCGACGGAATTTTTAAATCTGTCGCTAAATATGTCATTTTTACCGACGGATTTATTTTTCATTAGCGACGGCTACTCCGTCGCTAATTATATTTTTAGAAATTTTTTTTTGTCAAATTAGCGACGGATTAAATATTTTAGCGACGGAATATTCCGTCGCTAAACAACTTTTTAGCGAAACTGGATGGGACAAAATTGCTTTATGAAAAGCAAACTGAACAAAATTACTTTTTGAAAAGCAAACTAACAGGTTGAACGTATCCAGTTTAATACCCCGTAAGCCCCCGAAAGGGCACGACTAAGGAACTTTTCATTTTTCGGTTCACTGCGAAAGGTCTCTTGCTCCTACACCTTTTCTCAAATTTTTTATCTCAAGGTTTTATTACGGGCATCAATCTGCCAAAACCTTGCGGGAGAAAAATGTCCAAAGGCGAAAGGTATACGAGCATAAGCTTAGAGCTGGCTTAACTGCCAAAGCAAGCAATCTATTAGAACTCGACTCTGCAGTAAGCAAGCAATCCAGAGAGAATAAACAGTAGGATGATGAGCTAGATACATCTATTTGAAAATTAAAGAACGTCCAGCAAATACACACTATTTTGATGCCCAAAGAACATGTCGAAAAGTAATGAAACAAATCCAGATCCTAAGCTAAAACTATGCATTTACAGATGAGGAGGGGGAGGAGAAGCCCATCCAAGGCTTAAATCCCATCACACTTCCATTTTGGCGTGGGGACACAGCTCAAGTAGCGACACCAGTGGCAATGCTTGTATGCATTCACTCCCCGAAAGAGCATCACCAATCCTATTGCAAACCTGCATTCCAGTCAAATGAAAAGTTACTGATAGTTGCTGATATTCGAAAATGACCAAAAGAAAAAACTCAACAATTGTCATTCTTGAAGTCTTAACCACCAGATCTCTCCATATTTACCACACACAAACACAATCACAAACCCACAAATCAAAAACCCTACTGAAAGATCAGCAAAAAAAGAATAAAACCCTCGTTGGAAGGCGGAAGCCTTAGCCAGCACGTCGCAGCAATTCCCTACAGGTGGGTAGCATGGGTAGCGGATGAGAGAGAGAAAAAGAGTAAGGCGGGAGTGGGGGATGAGGGTGAGGATGTGGAAGAGGGGTTCGGGGGATGCGGTAGAAGGGCTTGGGTTGGGGTAGTGGCTTGGGAGGTGGGCGTGGGTGATTGGTACAGGGTGAGAGAGAGAGGCCAGGAGGAGGGGGAGGGGGAGAGAAGAAGGGAAAACATGTGTGTGCGGCTGGTTAGAAAGAAGAGTAGGGTTAGGGCTCCTTTTATTCAAACATAAAGACTTTTACCGACGGAATGTGTCCGTCGGTAAAAGTCCGTCGCTAAACATTATCTTTTATGAAAAAAATTCAAAAATAGTGAAAAAATACATAAATTACAATTAGCGACGGATATTTTCGTCGGTAATAATCCGTCGGTAAAACTCCATCGCTAAATGTCTTTACTGATGGACAGTTCCGTTGGTAAAGACATTTAGCGACGGATTTTTACCGACGGATTATTCCGTCGCTAAAAAAAACCTTTAGCGACAGATTCTTGTCCGTCGCTAAAAGTCCGTCGGGAAAGTCCCATTTTCTTGTAGTGTCAGCATATGCCACATGGGTTAAAAATTATTATGCGATTTACCCATGCACAATTCATATTTGTGTTTAAGACCCACATGGTCTCATTTATCTAACATATGCCGCACTTTTTAAAAACGGCGTATATTTCATTGCATATTGGTTGCTAAAAAATTAAGTGACTACGAATTTTAGCGCCAGCAAGCCTTTCGAAGGCTACTTCCAGTGCGCTTCTATTAGCTAGACTTACGTTCTATTGTGGTTTAACATTGTCTAATTGCGCCAATTAGCGCAAGCACGTCACAAGTCGGAGCTACCGACTGCTATGACTTTTTAAAGCTCACATGTGAGACATAGTGTAGCACGCTTTGTCGGCTAACTGAGAAAACCCTAATGGGGCCGCGGTGACTAAAAACCCGCTATTAATTCTGTGTTAAAAATCATAGTTGCACTGTTATATGCTTCATTGCTTAAAAAGCTGTTTTTTCAGTCACGCACTTTTATTTCTTGCAAGGGTTTAAACTGTGCCTGCGAGCATCAACAGTGACGCATAAACCACTTCATAAGCAAGGAACAAACTCATAGCACCCTGCAACTTGAAGTCACGTCTAGGGTTTCTGCTGCAGCATCCTGCCGACTCGGCATTACCTATTGTCGCTTGATATTCGGTCACACAATGACCTCGATCAATAAATCAAAGCACTTCGCCAATAGCGTCACTGATATGGATGACGGACTAAATGCCCTCTAGCTTTATATGCTCGTCCAGTCAAGCAGGCATATATAGTCTTCTATATTGCTTTCACAAGTTCTTCTTGCTACCGGTCCTACATATAGGCTGAAAAAGCCGTCTTTATATATCTACGCCTTCTCAAAGGCGGGGGGCTTCATATCTTATGATATCAGCAATATTATGGGCCTAATACCCTGTACCCTCTTAGACAGCTTCATAGCAGCGAACATATTACGGGCTCAATGCCCCGCACCTTTTTATTTAGCGCCGCAACCACAAGTACTCGTTGCTTTGACCGAAACCCTCGAGGGTATTTTTATGAGCTCCGCGTTCCATCCGCCCCCGAGGGCGCGTACGACGAAAACTCTTAAGTTCCGTCAAACCCTCGAGGGTATTTGCATGAGCTCCGTGCTCCATCCGCCCCCGAGGGCGCGTACGACGAGAACTCTTAAGTTCCGTCAAACCCCCGAGGGTATTTGCATGAGCTCCGCGCTCTGTCCGCCCCTGAGGGCGCGTACGATGAGAACTCTTAAGTTCGGTCAAACCCCCGAGGGTATTTGCATGAGCTTCTCGCTCCGTCCGCCCTCGAGGGCGCGTACGATGAGAACTTTTAAGTTCCGTCAAACCCCCGAGGGTATTTGCATGAGCTCCGTGCTCCGTCCGCCCCCGAGGGCGCGTACGACGAGAACTCTTAAGTTCCGTCAAACCCCGAGGGTATTTGCATGAGCTCCGCGCTCCGTCAGCCTTTAAGGGCACTTACCGGAACTCTACGTTCCACTAGCCCTCTAGGGTGATCCCTCGAGGGATGAACACCCCCGAGGGTGACAGGATAGAGCTCGAGTTCTATCCGAACGGTTTAGCTACAGTTATAACCCGTGAAACGGCAAAGGAGTATGGGACTTCATCCCCCCACCATTCTTTGTCAATTCAAAACCCAGCCAAGCGTGAGTGCGAGGCTTCTTTGCTGGCTCTTAGCTGATGATAAGAGTTCGCGACAAAGTAAAACGCAAGCATGATGTGGTCGGCTCGAGCTAAAGAACACACACTTGCACAAAATGAACACCCTCCAAAAGAGAGGTGACCCCTCGAGGGGACATTCAAACACTTAGCATATGCAACAACTTGCATGCACAACTTTGTGTCCTCTCTCGAGAGAGGCTACCATGGGGCACAGCCTCTAAAGGATCTCGAGATCCCATGATTCGTCTTCCCAAATATGATTCCGAATAGCCTACTTAGGCGACATTCTAAAGATTTAACTCTCGAGAGCTAGGGTTCTAGCGCCCTACTTGGGCAAAAGCTTAAACTCCCGCTTAGGTCGGAGCACATGGAGGAGAGAAATATTGTTACCCTTACAAGTGGATGGATAATCCCTTATAAATCTGACACGTGTCTCGAGACACCAGGTATAAACTTCCTCAGCCAAACATTTTGGCTAAAGAAGTGGGGGACTTATGATACTCAAATATAACTCCCAATAATTGGGGGACACCCGGCGAATCCCAGTCAAACTGGGAGATTTATGATTATCTTATCAGGATTCTAAAAGAGTCCTTAGAGATTGTGACGTGATCCTCGAGGATCCTAACGCGATCCTAACACATCTGGCCCATGGCCCAGTCCTACTAGGACTCTCCTCCTACAGCTATATAAAGGGGTCTAACCCCCCACTCCCCCAGGTATAGGGAATTACACAATTCATGCTTTTTCAGAGTTACTATTCTGTAGCTGCGCTCTGACTTAAGCATCGGAGAGTTCTCCGCCGGGAACCCCACTCGACGGTCACTCGTTTTCTGTCTTGCAGGTCATCGGTCCAGAGTCGGCTTCCAAAATTTGCGCGGAGCATATTTTTAGCAGCAACAATATTTATACGCAATACTAGTCAAAAGATAATGTTGCTGGTAAGGCAATTTGTCTTGGCTAAAAAGGAACAACCAGTTTTTCAGTGATCTCTTTGTTTTCTCTATCTTGTACGCATTGAAAATCTACGTTAAAGGCAGAGTAAGGAAAAATATGCTCCCTGTTTAACAGAAAATAGTATATGCTATTGCAAATCCTTTTTGGAGTTTTAAACATGGGCTGAAGTGGATACGCTGAAAGGACATGCACCAAGGGGAAAGAAAAAAAGAAAAAGAAAAAAGAAAGGAGAAGCTTTGGCCCAAAGTCAAAGGAAAGCTTAAGATCACTTTTGTTTATATTTTGTCAATGCTTCATCCATGGATTAAATTTAAGACAGAAATTGTCAAGACGATCACTTTTGTTTATATTTTGTCAATGCTTCTACTTTTCCTATTTTTTTGTTGTTGTTGTTGGTGTGTGTGATTAAAATGCGAATGATCATACACCGAGTAATGTTATTGCGCAATACACAAATCAACCACACAAACACAATGTTCAACGTGGAAAACTCTTCAACGCGAAAGGAAAACTACAGGCCAACTCTGAAATACTTCTAATATGTTCCAAATAATTATGGTTGTTTTTTCTTCTCTACACAAAACTAGAGGCTTGCAAACATCAAGATGCCAATCTTGATCAACAGTCAATTACGAGAACATGCATCACTGAGCGAATGTAGATATCAACTTATAATGAAGTTGAGATGTTACAAAAAAAGTGGTTCTAGAAAGGATCAGGGATCACTGTTGTCCAGACCTTCAAAACACGATCTTGACCGTTAGATATCGTGTCCGCTCTGTCAAGAATATGCTCCTATATGTTCATGCCAATTGGACTACATTTCATCGTCCAATGATTCAGCAGCAATGTCATTTGGTTTATGAGCTCTCTTTTCTCATTTCACCATTTTTCTCATTTGTGCTCTAACCTTGCTCCCGCCTTTTAAACCTTTTATACTTGGGCTTTAGACATTCAACCCCACATAAAAGGGAAAAAACCAACAGCTATGGACTTGAAGAACGCTCATGATGGACGTGTTGGCCCAGATACACTTGGTACGCGCTCGGGACGGAGCGATTCTATGTGGTTATTGCAAAAGTGCAATCCAAAATGTGTCGCTAAACATGCTTTGAGAGCCCAACACTCTAAATTCGTCTCTACTAATTATAAGGACAAATACTTGCTTTTTTGTAGCTAGAAGCCCTTTAGCGAAAAACTGCAAGGGTGTAGTAAAATTGTCTGCTAGATGTAGTAAAATTGTCTGCTAGATGTGAGCCTATATATCGTGAATGTGCATGCATGGGACTATGTTTTGGTCTTCCGGTTGAGGAATTGATAAAGGAGACCCAAGATCTTGGCAGCATGTCATTTTTCGGACCCCGTTATTGTTGGGTTTCTTGATTTTCGTTGTCTTTTTGTTTTTTGAATCATATTTAAAAACTTTATTACTAGTAAAATAAGAAGACAGTTACAAACCTGAGTGTCTGCACAATGAAAGAAGACTAGACTAATAAAGAACAAAGCTAGAGCCTATGAAATCAACAAGACATTCCCCACTCCCTCAATGGTAACCCCAGTCATCTACTAGGATGATGAGTCTAGGTAAGGCGATATCCAGAATGGTAACGAGTCAATCTAACAATTTTTTGAGCCTCTTTAAAGCCATCTTGGATAATTATTTGAGGTTGCAGCATCAAAATGATCTTTTTTTTACACATAAATCAAAGAAACCTTGGGCCATCACCAGTTGTCTAATATCAACTCCCACAGGCTGATGCCATAAGCCGCAGCTGGTAAAGGCAACGAGAGAGTATTTTTCTAGAGGCTGCAGGTTTTCATCTATCTCTTTGAACTTTCCGCGTGCCTGATTTTGAAGTAAGAACGTCCGACGTCAGCTCCATTGTGTTTATGTGCAATGTTATCACTTCAGTACAAAGCTGAGGTTTGTGTCTGATCAAGTCTTAGAAGCTAAATTGTTGCAGCCTTGATAATGGTCAAACTTGTGCTTTCTCATAAAAATTGCGAGGATGATAAGATATTAAACATTCGTATTGGTCCCTCAAATCTTTTTCATGGTTTATGAAAGATAAAATCATCTAGAAAGAAGATGTTTTATTATAAGGTACGATACGAGAAGCACATCGGTCGGTTCTTTCTATTTTAATCATCCAAAAAGGCAATGGGAAAAAAGTTCTAATGTGACTAATTGCATATCGTTGGCGATGAGTTTTGCTATTGAGTTACAGCACTAATTGCATATCGTGACTTCTGACAGCTCTGTAAACCTTTTTCATAATCATGCCCCCTGAATTATGTCTATCGATGTTTTCTTTGTTAGTTCAGGTACCGTATTTTGCTTTCTTACGAGTAGTTGTATATAAAGAAGATAACTACAATTCTTTATATAACAGCAATTACACCATCATAGGCTCAAATCCATGCTAAACTGGTACGATATGATTATGGATCGTTAGTTAAGAAACTACAAAGCTCGTTATTATCTATATTCTTCATATATATCTGCCATACATACATTATTTACTTCTTCATATTCTTACCAAGCTTGTTATAATGCACGTGGTTGCATGTTTATATATAGATTATGAGAGATTTTTAACGGACAACTTTTTCTTGAAATTGTGTTCAAATAACATGAAAAAGTGCCTTAAATAGCTTTAATCTTGTATACCATCGGGCCCTAATTAATTGATCATATTTGACTTGCACGCTTATTTAAGATATGAGTCATATTTTATGAGTTTTTCATTCTACGCCAAGAGAGGAAAGCAAGGGAGGGAAGAAAGTGGACGATGAGCGTGGAAAGAGAAATGTAATTAAAAAAAAGTATGAAAATGGTAAACATGAAAAAATAGCTATGAAATCTTTCTTAATTTGAAAAGTGGTCAATTTTTTTGGGACAGACCAAAAAAGAATTATGATCAACTTTTTTTTGGAGACGGAAGGAATATATAATTTATAATATTCGAGGCTTATTGAATGCCCACATTGTTGTCAGTGAAAGTTACCAAGGTATGCAAATACATCTTCTTGCGGTAGTCAACAATAAAACTTTAGCCAAAAAAGGAAAAATCGTGGGTCAAATCGCATTCTATATACTCTTTATATATATAACAATTTGAATTTGTGATCTAAGTTGCAAAGTATCTACATTTAAACACGCATACATAGTTACAAGTACATAAGTGTAATTAATTTTTTTCCGAACCTCAGAAGAAAAAGTAGTTGGAGCTAAATTTACACCAATTTAACATCAAATAATTCAAAAGCGTCATTAAAGGACCTATCAGCGATCAAAGGATGTGGATAATTTAAAAAGAGTGTAGATTTGACCCTAGGAAAAAGTTGAAACAATGGATGGTGGCAAAAAAATTTCAACTTTGTTGCTCATCGGGTTCACCAAATTGTTAATGATTCCTTATATATGCGAATGTATTTTTCGTGGAATTTTCTTCTCCTGCCCATTTATTGTCATGGGGCTAGGTTTCATGTGTTTTTTTGATTATCCGGACTTTCTTTTCATCCTCACGTCCGAAATTGGCAACTGGAAAGGATTCCACGGTTTAGTGCTAGTGTCTCTTGTTAAACTCAAGTCTATTAGGAGGAGGAAGAGGAGGAGATTATTGGGTCTCTTGTTAAACTCAAGTCTTAATGTGTGCACGTGGGATATCACGCTCCTAAACCACAACAAATATTAATCAGTTCATCATTCCAACCAATATTCACATTTGCTGGCTAGTAGAATAATTATTTTGTAGTAGAGGTATCTTGCTGCTGCTAAGCACGGGCGAATATGAACTCGCTGGCATGCAATCTAATGTTAGAAAGATTTTCTAGTTTACAAAGTAAGTAATTGATATTCATAAGCACTACAGGTTAATAATATTTTCTAGTTATGACGCTTCCCATGACCTCCTACGTTTTATATGTTTTTTTCTTGCTAATGAATAGTGAGGATCAATTAGGTTCAGCAGTTGTGAATCTGCTTTATACGATTCGAAACTGTATGTTAGATATTTTTAATCTCGTAAACATAAACAATTACGTTTTTCTATGTGCATGAAGCTTGCGTACTATCCGATAATTTAGCTCGGTAGATGCATAATCGCTACACAATAAGAGTGGTTAATGTGTTTGCACACTCATTTAGACCCTTCTGAGTGCATCAAAAGTCCTTAGGTCAAAGTGTTTACTTGCGAAAGTTATTAGAATGGCGGTCTAATAATTAAGGTGGTGTAAAGTTATTTCTGTTTTGGTTCGAACAATTAAGTTATCAGTTGTTTTAAAAGCTTAAGCTGTCACAGATTGAGCCAAACAATTGTTATCATATATACTTAGTGCTTTCTCTCACATCCAAGCACCGATTGTCCGTAAAGAAACAAATCAAGGTGTATCACCACTAAGTGCACAGATGAACGGAAATTAAATGTCGTTATCACAAAGGGAGACAAACATGTTAGCCGAATGAATCAAATCCAAGACCTCTCAACAGATACCACGTTAAATTATCAGTTACTATAAAAACTTAAGCTATTAGAGGATAGACCCAATGACATTATCATGCTTAACACGCATTTACTTGAATTACAGCATTAAGGTTTGTATAATAATTGTAAAGTGTTTTCGTCTTCTTCGAGACTCATCTATCTATATTTCAATATATACTATATATAAAGAGAAAATTTCTTTTGCTGTAATATCTCTTTAGTGTTATATAACTAACTATCTAAAATTGTGACACTTGATACTATGAGAAATTTCTTAAAAAATGACAAAAAATAAAAATAAAAATAATTACCTTAAGGACATGTTTGGTTTTTACATTTTAAAACACTTATATATCGTGCTTGATATTTTAACAAATTTTAAACAACTTTTTTGTTGCAAATGGGGCCATTTAAAGCTCATTTAGTCAAAATATATTAAAGGTCAGGCTTGCTTTTACAAAAATATCACATTACTAACTTCATTTTTGTACACGCATTACATTTGTCACGATAACTACCTATATAGATGTTGACACTTGGCATTCTATAACTTTTTTTTTTGGAAAATATGACAAAATAAAGTTTAAATAGTTAATAACGACTTATAAGGACATGTTTAGTTTCCATAATTTAAAATTTTATTTTACCGAATGTAATAATAAACATTTATACAATAAAATTCATAATATTAACTTTATTTTTCCACATGCATGGCATGTGCCCATGTTGTCTTGTCTCTACTATTTACTAAGGAAAATTATGATTTGGTGTAACTCCTTTTTGGTGTTACATTGAGAATCATTTTTAGTATAGACAAGTTTCTCTAATGTATGATTTCCGCGAGTTGCCCATTCTCTTGACAATAGTTGAGATGACCGTCAGGACAAAAACGTGATTACAGGTGGAGATTAGAGTTCTCCACCTGTAAGTTTCTCCCATCTGCTTTTATTTTTTCCTGATTTTTCGACGTATTTTCTTACTGTTC
Organism: Escallonia rubra; assembly: GCA_033065855.1. Lineage (NCBI taxonomy): Eukaryota > Viridiplantae > Streptophyta > Magnoliopsida > Escalloniales > Escalloniaceae > Escallonia > Escallonia rubra. The sequence continues at coordinate 17,143 of JAVXUO010000945.1, read as the reverse complement.
ATTTACTATACCTATAAGTCTGTGATATTGCCTTCATTGATTTTCATTTCCGCCTTTCATTGATTTCCATGTAAGTGGATACTTTGAGAATGCAGAGAAAAATAGTTTGATTGTTCATTGAAGAGAGAAAAACTTAGCCCATGGGCTTTTTTATTGGTGGCGGTTGGTAGTTGTTGGTGTGCCGGAATGGCTGTGGGTGGTTGTGGCTGTTGGTCTGCTGGCTCGCGACCGTGCGCTGGAGGGTGATGCCTGGTGGTGGGTCATGGTGATGGTCTGTCAGTAAATGGCGGCGCGGGGCAGTGTGGTGGCCGTTGGTGGGTCGCGATTGGTAGCCGTTGGTGGGTTGCGATCGGTCGCTAGCGGGTGTTGCCGGTAGTGGCATATGGATTTTGGGATTGGTGGCGGTTGGTGATCATGGGTATGCCGACGTGGTCTTGGGTGGTTGTGGTAGGTAGATTTAGATGTGGAAATGGGCCGACGATGATGGGTCGTGGCGGGGCAATGTGGTGGCCGTTGGTGGGTCGCAATCGGCCGCCAGAAGGTGTTACCGGGTTGTGGGGTTGCCGGCGGTAGCACCAAAGTGTGTTTCCTGGTGGTGGGTCGTGGTGGCCTCTTAGTAAGGTGAAGGGACAGGGTAGTGTGGTGGCTGATGGTGGGGCTATTGGTGGATGTTGCAGGTCGCCAGAGGTTGTTGCTTATCACCGAAAGGTGTTGTCGGCATAGGCTTGGTGGCAGGGGCATCAGGAGATGCTGGCGAGGTCAACAGAGGTTGTTGCTCACAGTGCCGTCGGATGGTGTTGTCGGGGGTTTTGGTAGATGGTGTTGCCAGTGGGTGTTGCCGGTGGTGGTGGATGGTGATGTGTGAAATGAGAGCAGCCCAATAGCCCCGTTTGTTCCTGCATTATTGGTTGTACAATGTGAATTGTTTTTCGTACAACATGATTTGTTGGTTGTACAACATCATTGTATTCAAAGTCTCAAATATTATTTGAATCTTTAACCTTTGTATTAAAATCAATCTTCAACATTTTATTGTAGTTTTCCTTTTTACAAATAAAACTTCAATATTAATTAATTTTATGTTTAGTTCTACAACATGCTTTGTTGGTTGTACAACATCATTGTATTCAATGTCTCAAATATTATTTGAATCTTTACCCTTATATTAAAAATCAATTTTCAATAGTTTATTGTAGTTTTCCTTTTTACCCATAAAACTTCAATATTAATTAATTTTATGTTTGGTTCTACAACATGCATTGTTGGTTGTACAACATCATTGTACTCAAAATCTCAAATATTTACCCTTTGTATTAAATTCAATCTTTAACATTTTATTGTAGTTTTCCTTTTTACCCATAAAACTTCAATATTAATTAATTTTATGTTTAGTTCTATAATTTAAAATTAATTATACTCAACATGGTAATAAATACTTATACATGATACTTAATTCTAAATTCAATCTTTAACTTAATACTACCTCCATTCATTCCTTTTGACAAGTCGTTCTAGGCTAAAACAACGAGTGAAGTCAGTATTTATCTTTTGACATTTTGTGATTCTAAAAAGCATACGAGCGAAGCAATTGTCCGTGCGTATGGGTATGTGTGTGCCGAGCTGTGTTTATGAGAGCGTGTGTTTTGTGTGTACGTGTGGGTGTATGAGACTGCCCCTGCGTATGTGCAAGTGCTGTGTGTGTCAGGGGCGGAACTCCCGCCTGACCGGAGGGGGCCACGACACCCCCCCTCCCCAACCCAATATTTGAGATCTTTTAGTTTTCTATATAAATAACATTCATATTTATCATATTTATAAGAATACCATTATATCGTAAAATAATTAGGATTTCGTTTTTATTGTATTTCTAACTCTTTGTGCCATTGACGGTCAGTCTTCTTCTTTCTCATTCGTTTGTTCCATCTTCATTCTTTCAAATTTTAAATTTTCATATTACGGAAAAATTTGAATGATTAAGGTTTGTTCTTTTTTTTTTTTTGGTTTTAAATTATTGTAAAATATTAATTAATACATGCACTATTGTACTCATATAATCATATTAATAATACAGCTATACTATAATTGTTAAGCTTCATTCATGCAAGATTAGTAATTTGTTGTTAATTCACCTTACCAAGTTAAATAAATCACTAGAAATAGTAATCTAAAATGATTAGTAGTCAATTGAATAATTTATTATGCATTCAACATATTCAAGAAGTGACGCTAATTATAATATATAACTAGTTTTGAACCCGTGCGTTGCACACGGGAATATTTTTTATAATATTAGGTCAGGTGTTAACTAAGAAAGGTCATATATGACTATAAATACAATAATATACAAAAATAGTTAAAGCGATGGCAAGTGCAGGTTGAAACAATTACAATCTAACCAAAACATCAAGTTAAAGTTACAACACTTTTGTTTCAACCAATTTAATAATCATCGACTTAACACAATTTTAAAAAGAAAATTTAGAATGCAAAATAGTTGACGAAATTTCCATCAGCAACGTTCACATTGATGCCTCCAACGCTGCAAATATATCACATAGTCACGTTAGAGTGCTTATTTAATACAATACTGCACCAAACAAAATATTATAACATAAAATTTTATTTTTTATGATTGCCAATTATTAATTATAACACAATGAACAGTAATCGAAACGTAGTATTTACTATAGATTAGGTGTTTCTATCTTTAATTAACTTGAAGTCTCACTAAAGAATATCTTGGTATGACAAATTACTACATGTTTTGTTTTAGTGCAAAATTAAAGTCATGGAAAGCAAAATAAAGAGAACTAATGTATTAAATGTCACGAACAATTCATGTTCATGTTCTAAAGAGGAGGAAAGTTAGTGTACAAAGGTATAAAGCAAGAACATTGAAAGAGATTGTTGCCATAGTTACCTTTTTTGTTGTAATTACAAAAGTAAATAATTATATCCTGACAGTATTCAACCCAAACTTTCAGATGCTAAAGGTAGAGGCAATATGGCTGTGACAACTTTTGGGACCACATCTTAACAGCAGATCACTGGGTGACAACTACTACACAACCTGACCTAATATCACATCATTTGTGACAACTTTTGGGACTAAAATCAAAATGATTACCGTAAATCAAGGTGATGACGTCGAGCAAAATGATGCTCCGAACTTTCCTCGACGCAAATAGTATCCACCGCCACAACGCTCGCTTTCCGAATAGGGACTAAAAACTTAGTGCTCGCCTCTTCGTTGATAGAGCTCGATTAGATCCTTGCCCGATAATTCAATTGGCTATAGTGCAAAAAATTTGATTCCAACCTATATCACCTCTCATGAAAATCAATTGATCTGGTCCAATTAAGGGATTGGGACATTCCCCATATTTCATTGCAATTAGAACTATTAGATTGAAAAACTTTAAAACTGGGTCAACTTCTTCATGAAACTGGCACATACCGAGAAAACTTCTTACATTTCATGAAGCAATTTTTAGCAAGTGGGTAAAATACAAAGAAACGGGACATGCCAGCATACCCAACTCAAGAAATCAACTAAACTAATACGATCCAAATCAATTTTGGCATTAAATTTGTTCTCTCAATAACAGGCAGCAGAAAGTGACACAGATACTTTAAGAGAGAGAGAGAGAGAGAACAAATTCATTTTAAAAGAAAAAAAAATGAAGCTAACCAGGATCAATATCTTCACTGATGAGCTGAATCAATATCTCCTGACCAATCACCCTTCACGCGGTTTCTGTAATGAACCTGTGCAATTCGGAACTTATTTCCAATAAACCTCAAAATCACCACGCATGACAAAGTCACTACCCGAAAAACAAAACTAAAAACACCCGATACAAATATATAATTTCCTTCGGTCTCTTTCATTTTCTTGCGGTAAATTTATCACTGATGTGGCTGTTGTCTCTCAAAACAGCAATTGAAACTTCACAGTTGGATCTCTCTTGATTGACACCAGGTTCAAGCAGCTAAAGGGGTACTTTCAAAATGGCAGCTCAAGGGTTACCCTGTTACTGATATAAGGATGGTTCTGATAGATGCCAAAAATGGGAATTAGGAAATATAATGGGATGACAAATTGTTAACTGAAATCCCCTTTTACTCACGGGGGTCTCATCATTATGTGGATTTCAACACTCAAATTCTTCCGGCCAGTGACAACAATTCCAACTAAATTAGTGGCTACCAAGCCAGTATTGCAATTCTAATTGAAGTGCCCTTGTCTACATCATAGACAACCCACCATTTCTCTATACCCTATTCACAAAACTTCTGGATCATGAGGCATTTAAAGAAGTCCTTCTGTTTTATAATCATATATATAAAATCACCAATAAACCTCAAAAATCACCACGCATAACAAAGTCACTACCCAAAAAACAAAACTAATACGATCAAGATCAATACTCAAGGAGCTCTATCCACTTCAACGTTCTTGTTACCGTTGCTAGAAGACGCTTAAATTTCCTTTAAAGAAAATCTTAAAGTACACAGAATTAATTAGTAACAAAATTGTGACATTAATTCAACCAATAATCACAAAATTGGGTACCATAGAGAGATATCAGAAACTGAAAAATGAAATTTTCAAAAGAGGAAGAAAAAAGAATTGATTACAGGTGAAGGGGCGAAGGGATTGTAGAAACATCAATGTTTTGTGGAAACAAAAACAAAAATTAATGGCAAACATTGAACATCATCCATAAGACACTACAAAGAAAAGGATTATATCACTAAACCAAACAAATAGAACGAAAGAAAAAAACCAGAAACATGTTTACAGAAAGCCCAAAACGCAAAACAGTAAAAACGTACCAAAAACAGAAACAATCGCCAATTAAACGCCACCCAGGAAAGAAAAAGAAGTCGATAATGCAAAGAAAGAATGTGTAATGGCGAACCACTCGTACCTGAATTTGTTGGTATGTAGAAATACAAAGTAAAAGAAGCCGATCAACACGTCCCTCGTAAATTCATCTGAAATACACACCATATAGTAAATCACTCAAAATTTAAAAAGAGAACGAAAAAGTGTTAATTTACTCACCTACGTAAACTACAACTCTGTTTCGTTTTCTCTTTCTTGTTGGTGCGATTGTGAAGAAGATACGTAAATAGGAGAGTCCCTTTCTGATGAGGCAACAATTCTGAATTTGTAATGTGATAATGATGGAAGATTCCAGAATTATCATGTTTATGAGAAAACTATGTGAGAAAATTAAGGAAATCAGTAAGATTTAGATAAATCAGGACTTAGAAACAGGAAGAAATTGGGTGATGAAATCCCGAAACTGATGGTTAATGATTTTAGTGTACTAAAGAGAGAGAGAGAGAGAGAGAGAGAGAGAGAGAGAGAGAGATAGAGAGGTTAGAAAGAAGAGGCTTAAAGTTTGACTTTAGTCTTCTTCCTATTTGAGACGGAGAAGAGAAGCTGAGAGAGGAACTTATTCTTGGATAAAAGTGGAACTATTCTAAAGATGTGTCCAACATGTGTTCAACGTGTGGGTGGATATGAGAGACTCCTTCACATACCCATCAACATCTCTTTGGTATTTGGGAGAAGACCAAAGAGATATTGATAGTCCTAAAGATAGATACTGCATAAAAATTAAAATGGAAATTTTGGAAACAATTAATGGTCAAAGAAGACTCTCGATCAAATTCAAATTAGTTAAATGTTGAAAGCAAAAAATTTAGATAGCATATAAAGAGATAATTATACAACAAAAATAGATTATTTTGCAACAAAAACAGAATTCAAATTCAAATTAGTTGAATAGGTGAGAGAAACATGTCATAGAAAAAGAAAGACGAAAATTACATTAAATTAATTTTTTTACAACCAAAAATCTAGATAGTATATAAAGAGATCGTTATGCAACAAAAATAAATGATTTTGCAACAAAAAAGGAATTCAAATCAAATTAGTTGACTATGTGAGAGAAACATGTCACAAAATTAGATGATTTTGGAATTCAAATTCAAATTCAAATTATTAAATAGGCGAGAGAAACATGTGACAAAAAAGGAAAACGAAAATACATTAAAATAAATTCCACGTGGCAAAAGGAGAGGGTGTCCATGTAGGCGCTGACGTGGACATTTTTCTCTCAGCTTCGGCTTTCATATATATATAATTAGATATGAGCAAAAAAATTTATGCTTTTTGGCCCCTCTCGACTAAATTTTCTGGCTCCGCCCCTGGTGTGTGTTGTGTATATTGTGTGTGCGTGTGCGCTTGAACTGCCAAGAAGGCAGTGTATAAATGTGTGTGGAGTGTGCACGGATATGAGTGTGTGTTGTGTTGTGTGAGTGTGTGTGTAGTAGCGAGTGTAACATAATATAAATGAAGGGAAAGAAAACCCACTGCCGTGAGGTAGTGGGAGGAATGTGTTGTGTTGTGTGGAATGAAAGCTGTGAGAGGTGAAGTGGGTTTGGTGTTTTGTGTGTGATATAGTTAAAAATATCCCTCCAACCTACAGACGACACATGGCAGTTGTGACACGTAACCCATACTGGCCCATTACTGATATGGCACTTACCGTATCAGTCACCGGGCAGAATCCTAAAGAGACTTTGACTCTATCAGTTCAGATTCACATGAGATCCTCTACAATCCTAATTAGATTCTGATTAGAGTTAGCCAAAGCCCAGTCCTACTAGGACTCCTCTTTCTACCACTATATAAAGGGGTCAAGCCCATCAGGTAAAGACAAGTTCACACACATACACATTGTGTAATACTGCTTTTCATAGTTCTACCTTGTTAGTCTTCTCTGACTTAAGCATCAGAGCGTTCCCCCGCCGGAACCCCACCCGGCGGTCACTCCGTGTTCTCTTCTATAGGCCTGATTTCTGGTGTTGTTCCCGATCCAATTTTTAGCTGCAACAGATTGGCGCCATCCGTGGGACCCCTACAGGGAACATGGCTAATCATTCTTCTTCCGATGACTCTTCACATAATCATTCCCAGAACCATCATGCGCGAACTAGCGGCTCTCGTCGACCAGGTCGTTCTCATTACCGACACTCGACCCCTTCACACTGCCATCGCGCCAGTTCTTCTGAAGATGTTTACGTCAACGTAACATCTGCTACTCCCGAAGCAGAAACTAGACCTCGGAGAAACCGATCTCCAACGTCTACCCTGAAGAACGGTGACCTCCGCCATCGTCTGAACCGTCAGCTATTCAAAACACCACATGACAACCTTACAAAGGAAATTCATGAACTGAAGGATGTTGTAAACACTCTTCAGCGAAAGCTCGACATGGCAGTGGCTCCACCGTCCACTCACCATTCTCATCTTGACCCAAGCGACCTTTGTCTTCATCTCACCTCCAGATCAAGCTACGGCCGCAAATACAGATCAGCGGCCGATCCAACTTATGACCCAAGAGAGAAGAACGGAGATCACATGACCAGGAGTGGATCATGCTATCGACGGGATCCATCAGTCGAAGGCAGTACCAACCCCTCCCCCAAACGGGTCGCCAGAGCTGAGACCCTTCAAAGATCTGTGCCCAGAAAAGGACGCCTGAGTTTCGTTCTCGAGAACGGGACTCCTGGAAGATGGTCCCTAGATATAACTCTCCAGAACGATCTCCCCCGAGGGAAAAATCTGGATATCCGTTATCCGAAACCATCGAAAAGGCAAAGCTACCTCCCAATTTTCGCATGCCTCAGTGTGACCTCTACGAAGGAGCTGGAGATCCAGGAGAACATGTTTATCAGTTTCAAACAAACATGTTACTCCTCCAGGTTTCAGATGTTGTCCTGTGCAGAGCCTTTCCTACCACTCTGAGAAAAGTTGCACATGCATGGTTCAAGTCTCTACAACCAAGATCCATCTACTCCTTCTGCTAAACATCGTGCAAGAGAAAAATGAATCTTTGGCATGCTTCGTCGGACGATTCAACGCAGCTACTTTGGAAATCGATAACTTAGACGAATCCGTGAAGTATACTGCCTTCTTCCGAGACCTCCGACCAACATCCAAGTTTGCGTTCTCTGTAAACAAAAGTCCTCCAGGTAATATGAAAGTCCTTCTCGAGAAGGCTAACAAATATATTCAGGCTGAAGAATACTTGGAGACACACAGAGAACGACATGGAGAAGAGAAGGAAGAAAAGAAGAAACGATCTCGAGAGATAACTCCTCAAGGAGAAAAGCCAGCAAAACAATCTAAGCGCGATGATCGGCGTCCGAAAGACCGGTTTGCTTCGGAAAACCTGACACCTCTCAATGCAAAACCATCACAGATTCTCCACGAGATCAAAGACAATAAAGCTCTCCAGTGGCCAGACAAAATGAAATCTCGACCAAATAAAAGGAACAAAGATTTATGGTGTCACTTTCACAACGATCATGGCCACACAACTGATAATTACGGGACGCTTAAACGAGAAATTGAGGCCCTTATCAAGCGTGGCCAGTTGAGAAAGTTTGCAAATCCTGGAAAAGGAAGACAACAGACACCTCCGGTCATGGAAGATCGAGAAGAAAATGCAGGTACAATTAATATTATATATGGGGGATTAGCAGCATGAGGTTCATCAGGATAGGCTCGAAAAGCATACGCCAGAGAAGTGTGCATAACGAGTCAGCCCCCAAATAAGAAACAGAAGGTAGTACCCGTAGCGACGATCACCTTTTCTGATGAAGATTCAAGGGATATAAAAACTCCTCATTACGATCCATTAGTCATCACAATAAAGGCTGGGAACTTCGATGTAAAACGTGTCTTGATTGATAACGGGGGTTCCGCCGATGTCTTATTTTACGTTGCATTTCAGAAGATGAACATTCCAGCAGACCGTCTCCGAAAGATGGATACACCGTTGTATGGATTCTCCAATCATCCAGTTGCGGTCGAAGGTATCATTGCATTCCCAGTTGCGATTGGCACACCTCCGGCACAAGCCAACTTCATGCTTGATTTTGTGGTGGTAAAGGTCCCATCAGCATACAACGTCATATTGGGACAACCAACACTCAATCAATTACAGGCTGTAGTGTCAACTTATCACCTCAAGATGAAGTTCCCCACGGAACAAGGGATTGGAGAGGTGAAAGGAGACCAAACTACAGCTCGTCAATGCTACGTGACTTCATGCCGATCAAAGAGCAAGGAAGCACTCATTATCGAAGACCTCCGGGAAAATACAAAGATACAAAGGGGAGAAGCAGTTGAAGATCTTATTAGCATTGAAGTATATCTCGGAGAAAAAAACAAAACGGTTCGGATAGGTTCGAATCTTAAGGAAAACACCAGACTCGAGTTGGTGAACTTATTGAGAACCTATGCGGATATTTTTGCATGGACAGCCGCAGACATGCCTGGAATTGATCCTGAAATCATTACCCATAGGCTAAATGTTGATCCATCCAAAAAACCTGTCAAGCAGAAGAAGAGGACTTTTGCGCCAGAAAGACAGGAGAAGATTGAAGAAGAGGTAGATAAACTCCTAACTGCCAACTTCATTGAAGAGATCTACTACCCGGATTGGCTCGCCAATGTTGTCATGGTTCCTAAGTCAGGCGACAGGTGGCGAATATGTATCGACTACACAGATCTCAACAAAGCATGCCCGAAGGACAGCTACCCGCTCCCAAGGATAGATCTTCTTATCGACGCTACTTCGGGCCATGAACTACTTAGTTTCATGGATGCATACTCTGGTTATAACCAGATTATGATGCACGAGGACGATGTCTCCAAAACTTTGTTCGTCACAGAGAGAGGATTATACTACTATAAAGTGATGCCCTTTGGACTCAAGAACGCCGGGGCAACATACCAACATCTGGTGAACATGATCTTTCAAGACTTGATCAGAAAGAACATGGAAGTTTATGTTGATGATATGCTCGTCAAAAGCATAAAGTCTGAATTTCATGTCAAAAACTTGAAGGAAACTTTCGACATCCTTCGAAAGTATAAAATAAAGCTGAATCTACTCAAATGCGCTTTCGGAGTCGCATCAGGGAAATTTTTGGGGTTTATAGTTTCTCAACGCGGAATTGAGGCGAACCCAGAAAAGATCAAGGCCATTCAAACCATGACGTCCCCAAAAACAATCAAGCAAGTACAAGAGTTGACAAGAAAGGTCGCAGCCTTGGGAAAGTTCATGGCTCGATCAGCTGAACGATGCTTGCCATTCTTTAAGGCCATCAGAAAAGCAAAAATTTTTGCTTGGACAGATGATTGCCAAGAGTCGTTCGAAGAACTCAAAACGCACTTGAGTTCTCCGCCCCTACTTTCAAAACCACTTCCCGGCGAAGACTTATTTCTATACCTCTCAGTCACCGACCTCGCAGTAAGCACCGTTTTAATCAGAGAGGAAGATGGAGTTCAGAAACCCATCTATTACATTAGCAAAGTCTTACAAGATGTAGAGACCAGGAATCCGAAGATTGACAAGATTGCACTAGCCCTTATCATATCAGCTAGGCGTCTTCGACCATACTTCCAGTCTCATACCATTATCGTACTGACGGACCAACCACTTAGAAAGGTTTTACTGAGCCCCGAGGCGTCAGGAAGATTAGTCAACTGGTCCGTAGAGTTGGGGGAATTCGATATCCACTATAAACCTCGCACTGCAATTAAAGCTCAAGCCTTAGCTGACTTTATTGTCGAGTGTACATTACCTGAAGACCCCCCCTCAATTGGTAATTTCTGAGGTTCCAGATCCTTGGAATCTTTATGTAGACGGTTCTTCAGCTATTGGCAGCAGCGGAGCCGGAATTATTCTTATAAGTCCAGAAGGATTTACTATTGAGTACGCACTTCGCTTTGGATTTCAAGCCTCAAATAACGAAGCAGAATATGAGGCTCTTCTTGCGGGAATAAGGCTAGCACACGCCTTAAAAGTAGACTCACTATCAGTTCATAGTGATTCCCAACTGGTGGTCAATCACGTCTTGGGAGATTACGAGGCCAGAGATGAAAGAATGGCTCAATATCTCGACTTAGTTAAAACTTCAGCGGTGAAGTTCCAAAACTTCACCATTCGCCAAATCCCCCGAGATCAGAATACTCAGGCAGATACATTATCAAGGCTGGTGTCCGCTGAAGAGACAGACGTCCGGCGCCCGGTGTACATTGAATTCCTCAAGGATAGCAGCATCAGTTCTCAAGCTGAGATTGAAATCATAGATCAAGAACCCTGTTGGATGGACATAATCATCAAATACTTATCCACAGGCGAATTACCAAGTGAAAGACATGAGGCGAGGAACCTTCGTGTCAAAGCTGCGCGGTATGCTTTAGTAGAAGGAACTCTATACAAGAAATCATTCAGCCTTCCTTACCTCAGATGTCTACGCCCATCAGAATCCCTATACGCATTACAAGAAGTACATGAAGGGATATGCGGCCAACACCTCGGAGGGAGGACATTGGCACAGAAAATCTTAAGGCAAGGATACTACTGGCCTACGATGCAGAAGGACGCCATCGAATTCACGCGAAGATGCGATAAGTGTCAGAAGTTTGCACCGGTTTCTCATACACCAGTTGCTCTTTTAACTTCGATTGTTTCTCCCATTCCCTTTGCTATATGGGGAATGTATCTGCTGGTAACTTTTCCCATGGCGTCTGGGCAACGACAATTTGTGATTGTGACAATAGACTACTTCACCAAATGGACTGAAGCAGAATCTCTGGCAACCATTACTTCAGCCAAGTGTGAAGACTTCTTCTGGAAAAACGTCATCTGTCGTTTTGGAGTACCAAGAGCTTTGGTCGTTGATAACGGAAAACAATTTGACAACAAAAACTTCCGAACCTTTTGTACGAATCTTTCGATCGATTTGAGATTCACTTCTGTAGCTCATCCACAATCCAATGGTCAGACTGAAAATATGAATCGAAGCATCCTACAAGGGTTGAAAAAGAAGCTAGACGAAGCTAAAGGCACATGGGTGGACGAACTCCCCAAAGTGTTGTGGGCTTATCGAACAACTCCACATTCAGTCACAGGGGAAACGCCTTTCTTACTCTGCTATGGGACGGAAGCAATGTTGCCAGTTGAGATAGGAGTTCCAACAATACGGGCCTTACACTTCAACAAAGTAAACAACGAAGTTGGACTCCGCGTAAATCTTGATTTGGTAGAAGAAGCTCGAACTCAAGCCCATACCCGATCCGTTGTCATAAAACAACGAGTCGCATGGTATTACAATCAAAGAGTCCAATCCAAGCAGTTTAACGAAGGAGATTTAGTCCTTCGCAAATTGGAAGTCTCCGATCCAAAGGCAGCAACTGGAAAATTATCTCCAAATTGGGAAGGAACCTACCGTGTTATAAAGGTGCTCAAACCGGGCGCCTACGCACTGGGAACACTTTCTGGAGAATTCATCTCTCGTACTTGGAATGCTGAGAACTTACGCAGATATTACTAGTAGTGTCTTGGCCCGAGCCATGACACTTCCTTTTTTGGGGGATAATGGGCACAGACCTTGCAAGAACTCAAAGATTTTAGAAATAGTCTTTAGCAGATTTTTTTCGAATAAATGGGTTGTAAATCAATCCATTGTAAACTTTATCTTTTGCTCGAGCAATAAAGTTATTTTTCTCAGTATTGTTGTAATGTAAGCTTAGCAAAAACATTCTTTCCAAACAGAGTGACGGCCGAACACTCTGCCCGAACAGAGTGATAAGCTTAGCGAAAACATTCTGTCCGAACAGAGTGACGGCCGAGCACTCTGCCCGAACAGAGTGTATAACTCTTGGGTTTTATAAAAATACAAGAGAAGCCAAACGGATTAGCTACAGATCTAAATCCGTGAAGAAACAAAAGTTAATGGGGGCATCGTCACTCCACCAAAGCTTTTGCTTCTTCGAAATATCGGCCGAGCGAGGGTGCTCGACTTCTTTGCCGACTCTTTAAGTGACGATTAAAGGGTTTGAGTCAAAGTAAAAATGAATAATACTGTGTGAATGGTAAACACAAACCACGAGAAACACATAGTAGAGCAAAATGCCATAAAATAAAAGATAGAGTTTTACAATAAGCCCTTAAGAGGGCATCAAAATTCTGTCTAAACAAAGCAAAGAGACTAGATACATATCTAAGCCTCGGGGCCATCACCAAAAGGACCTTCCCCTCGAAGATGAGAAGCTATGGCATCCCCTGCCTCTGAAGGCATAGCAGTCTCTCCAGATGGTGACACTACCGCAGGCAGAACGAAATCGTCCAAGGGGAAGTCAGGAAAGCGCTCAACAAACATCTCCTTGGCCTTCCCAAAACCAAGCTCATAAATCTCCAGGCCATCTTCGGTCCGCTTCTTCAGCCATTCATCCCCAGCGTTCCCATCCAAGAAGTCGCGGATGCCTTGGTCTCGAGCTTTGGTCACCTCTTCTGCAGCCCTCCTTTTTACTCACTCCAGCCTCTTCTCCAGAGTCGCAATCTGAGCAAGATGATCTTCTTCTTGCTTGCTCAGCTCTTCAGCACGATGAGTGGCCTCTTGTGCCTCCTTAACGGCTTCCCTCTTCAGCTGAGCCTCCTCGGCCGCTACCTGCCTTGCCATCTTAAAGCGAGAAAGCATCTCAGATCCGCTGGTATACATCTGGAATGAAGATTGGGACCATCAGCTAAATAAAAGTTGAAAACAAAACATAAACCTAGTTGAGACAAAGGACGTTACCGTATAGACGGCCTGGGCAAATGAGCAGGCAAAGGTCTCGTGTGTCTGAGTCTGGAAAACCTCCTTGTCTCGAGGAAGAATTCCATGAAGAAGATGCTGCTCCGAGACCTGGCTGTCCGGCATCCCAAGGTCATCGCGCCTAAGTGTCCATCTCTGACGAAAAATGGGATCATCTTCGATAGACAATTGTTCAAAGATCCGTGGAGAGCGTTCTGGAAGAGTGACTCTAGTCCTCTTAGGAGCAGGGGGCAACTCCACACTTGGCTGCTTCTCCTTTCGCTTCCCCTTAGCTTTCTGGAGAACGCTAAGGAAGCCTCCCTGCTGCGATTTTCCACTTCCGCTAGCCATTTCTGCAATGAAGAAAGAAATCAATACGGGAATAAACATTGAAATCAAGTTTAATTCAATGTCTTATACAAAGCACACCTAGAGGAACGGTCTCAGCAGATGACACGCTAGGAATAGCAGGAAGAGGAGGAATCAGAAGACCAGCTGGAATGGGCTTTGGAGGTATGATCTTCGCCCACTCCAATTGCTCCTCCGAAAGAGGCTCATCTATACAAAGACCACCTCGAAGTTTAATATGACTAAGTATGTGTTTAGTCTGGTTGTTGGGAGTAGGCTTGCCAGGATTTTCGAAATCCTTACAGAAAGGATTCCAGTCTCTATCAAATGGAAGCTTCCCCTTGTCAAAGCGGCCAACAAAGAAATATCTGGAGTGCCAACCTTTATTTGACTTCGGGCCTCCCTTGAGAAGCCGTTGCCTACTATGAATATAGTACCACCCCGGGCAGTTGGCAATCCTTTGACGAAACAGATTTCAAAGAACACTCTCATAAAATCTGTTGCATCTGGTTTGTAGCCTGAAGTCTGAACTAAGTAGATAAGACCAGCAAGCTTCCTCCAAGCATTTGGAACAAGCTGCCCGGGAGCCATGTGATAATGGTCAAAGAAACGAAGGGCAAAAGGGTGAAGAGGAAGCCTATACCCAGACTTCACCTGCTCTTCGTAGATCCCCGTTTCAAACTCTGTACCATAATTAGCTGGTTCTTGCAAACCAGGAAGGTGAGCATACCAACCTTCGGGAAGAGGATATTCCCGAAGTAAATCCTGTAAATCTTATGTGGACATTTTACTGGACTTCTCATCCGCGGTATACCAAGGCTTAGGATTAGCCGTATCTTCGGCTTGATCCTTCACATCACCTAAGGCATTCTTAGCAGACAAGGGACGTGAAGGCTGAGAAGTAGAAGGCTGTAGAGGTTGAGAGGAAGAAGTATATAACTGTTGTGAAGTTGAAGGTTGTGGCAATGTTGGATTAGAAGTTCCAACTTCACTTCTTGAAGTTGAAACTCGTTCTGAACTTGAAGATGAGCTACTACTTATAGTTATATTCCCTTGAAGAAATGAATCAGACGCAGAAGCTTCGGACATGGTTTCTACTAAAACTAGGAAACTATAAAAAACTTGAAGTGCTGAATAGAAAGAGGAGAAGAAAAAACTTACTTGCAAAGTGTGCTTCCAAAAAACTTTCGAGTGAAGGTAAAATGAAGTGAAAATAAAACCAAGTAACCATTCCTTGGAAAACACAACGGTTCATTTATCCCACACGTGTCACAAGCTGAAGAGTAGAGAAGCTTGAAAATTTTTAAATTCCCGCTCAAAGACATTAATGGAGAAAGAGACACGTGGAAGGAACCAAGATTTCGGCCGAACAGAATTTGCCCGAGCAGATTCTCGTCCGAACACTCTGCCTGAGCAGCGTGACCAAGGCCGAGCAGATTCAAGCCCGAGCAGAATCATGTCCGAACACTCTGCCCGAAGCAGATGTCGTCCGAACACTCTGCCCGAGCAGAATGATCTTGGCCGAACAGGCTCCGTCCGAACAGAATCATGTCCGAACACTCTGCCCGAGTAGGGTGATCTTGGCCGAACAGGCTCTGTCCGAACAGAATCTCATCCGAACACTCTGCCCCGAGCAGAGTGACAACGGCCGACCGTCCGAACACTCTGCCCGAGCAGAGTGCTAACGACCGAGCAGATTCATGCCCGAGCAGAATTCTGTCCGACTAGAATCCCATCCGAACACTCTGCCCGAGCAGAGTGATCTCGGCCGAGCATATTCGTGCCCGAGCAGAATCCCATCCGAGCATAACTCTGCCCGAGCAGATTCGTGTCCGAGCAGATTCATGCCCGAGCAGAACTCTGCCCGAGCAGATTCGTGTCCGAGCAAAATCTCATCCGAACAGATTCATGCCCGAGCAGAATCCCATCCGAGCAGAACTCTGCCCGAGCAGATTCGTGTCCGAGCAGAATCCCATCCGAACAGATTCATGCCCGAGCAGAATCCCATCCGAGCAGAACTCTGCCCGA
Organism: Escallonia rubra; assembly: GCA_033065855.1. Classification (NCBI taxonomy): domain Eukaryota; kingdom Viridiplantae; phylum Streptophyta; class Magnoliopsida; order Escalloniales; family Escalloniaceae; genus Escallonia; species Escallonia rubra. The sequence goes on along the minus strand of JAVXUO010000945.1, from coordinate 1,093 downwards.
GTAGAACCTTGTTTGAGCAGAACACTCTTGAAATGTCGAACGAACAGATTCAATTCTGTTTTTGACATATTTCGCTATCACCAGTGGAAAAAGTGTGCTTCCACCCACTTCATCAACGCTGGTAAAAGCAGGGGGCATATGATATAGCTAAAAATATCCCTCCAATCTACGGACGACACGTGGCAGTTGTGACACGTAACCCATACTGGCTCATTACTGATATGGCACTTACCATATCAGTCACCGGGCAGAATCCTAAAGAAGCTCTAACTCTATCAACAGAGATTGATATGGGATCCTCTAGGATCCTAATTAGATTCTGATTAGAGTTAGTCAAAGCCCAGTCCTACTAGGACTCCTCTTTCTACCACTATATAAAGGGGTCAAGCCCCTCAGGTAAAGACAAGTTCACACACATACACATTGTGTAATACTGCTTTTCAGAGTTCTACCTTGTTAGCCTTCTCTGACTTAAGCATCGGAGCGTTCCCCCGCCGGAACCCCACCCGGCGGTCACTCCGTGTTCTCTTTTGCAGGCCTGATTTCTGGTGTTGTTCCCGATCCAGTTTTTAGCTGCAACAGATTGGCGCCATCCGTGGGACCCCTACAGGGAACATGGCTAATCATTCTTCTTCCGATGACTCTTCACATAATCATTCCCAGAACCATCATCCGCGAACTAGCGCCTCTCGTCGACCAGGTTGTTCTCATGACCGACACTCGACCCCTTCACACCGCCATCGCGCCAGTTCTTCTGAGAGTGTGTGTGCATAAGTGAAATGAGGGTGAGTTGTGTATGTTGAGTGTGTATAATGAAAATTGAGGGAAAACTGTGAGCTGGGTGATTGATCTGGGCTGTGGGAGGAGGAAGAAGAGGTGTTGTGCTGTGTTGTGTTGTAGAAATTGTACATTCTGCTTGGACAGTTGTATCGCTTGACGGCAGGGTATTGTGTGGTTATCCAAATTAATGAAACTTTGCAAAAAGTTTCTTGGAATAATATTAGGATTACTGTTAAAATTTCATATTTTTCTAATATCGTATGTATTTTTAATATGTTCTGCAATTTCAGACTTATGAAATTCTTTGGAGCCT